>ML427175.1:0-17951 GCA_005239525.1 Nicotiana knightiana | reverse complement strand
ATATGTTATATATATATATATATATATATAAAACTCAACGTATTAAACATGCCAATGCATCAACAGTATGAAATGCACAATGTGCTCCCACTCTCAAATGCTGTATATGGCTCGCATGGCCCAAGGAAGATCCATCCTAGAATACGTATACACATCACTGACATCAGTCGCTCAGTACCAAGGAAATCAGGCCAATCCAGCCTCTTAGAGAAGATCCATCTCCAAATATAAACACTTCAGACAAGATCCATGTCCAGGGAAGATCCATCCCTCAAATATCACTGCGCTCACTGGGGGTGTGTTATAGACTCCGGAGGGGCTCCTACGGCCCAAGCGCTAACGTAAGCCAGATCCAGGCATAATCAATAGAAAATGCTATGGCGTGCAGCCCGATTCCATATCTGTCACTCAATATCAGGCTCTCGGCCTCACTCAGTCATCACTCTCCAATCTCGCTCACATGGTCTTACAATGCATGTACTAGCCTGAATCAATGATATAATGTGCAAAACAACAATTACCGAGACTGAAACATGATATGATATGCAATGACAAGACTGAGTATATAATATCAATGAAACACATGAGATGACAGCAATAAATGACCACTCGGGTCTCAACAACATCAGGGCGAAGCCTTGACATAATATTTAGCATGATTTCTAGCATGTTCACATCAGTCACATTGACAGAAGCACAAATATCAACAAGAGAGAACCAATAAACAGTGCCATGGAATGAACCAGGTCACAAGTCTCACGGTGCACGCCCGCATGCCCGTCACTTGGCATGTGCGTCACCCAATTCTAATCATATAACACGTAGTTCGGGGTTTCAAAACCTCAGAACCAAGTTTGGAAGCGTTACTTACCTCAAACCGGACAAAAATCAACTCCGTAATGCCCTTGCCGCTCGACTCGGCCTCAAATCGCCCCGAATCTATCCAAAATCAGTATCATATCATTAATACATTCTAAAGGAATGAAGTCCACATCAAAATTATCAAATTACACAAATCCCGAATTTGGCCAAAGCCGACCCCGGGCCCACGTCTCGGAATCCGACAAAAATTACAAAAGTGAAATCCTTATTCACTC
Organism: Nicotiana knightiana; assembly: GCA_005239525.1. Classification (NCBI taxonomy): domain Eukaryota; kingdom Viridiplantae; phylum Streptophyta; class Magnoliopsida; order Solanales; family Solanaceae; genus Nicotiana; species Nicotiana knightiana. The sequence goes on along the minus strand of ML427175.1, from coordinate 16,854 downwards.
ACGGGTCTATACATATCAAATTCAGCAAAATCCGATCATATATGACCCCTCAAATTCCCAAATCAAACCTTTAATTTCCAAGCCCCAACCCCTCAATTTTTACCATTAAATCCCACAAATTTCATGCCTAATTAACTGAAAATCACCATAGAATCGGGTATAAGGCTCAAGTAACTTATCTCAATGATAATCCTTGAATCTCTACTCAAAAATCACACCAAAAGCTCCAAACCCGTCTTCAAAAATGGTGAAAATAAGAAAAATTCGCGAAGGGGCCTTTTATACCATTCTGCCCAGTCATTTTCGCACCTGCGACCTATTTCACGCGCCTGGGGACCGCACTTGCGGTCGAGGCGCCGCATCTGCATCTTCACTTAACTTCCAGCTTCCGCACCTACACCCAGGCCTCGCACATGCGGGCTCGCAGGTGCGGTTGAATCCTCCGCCCCTGCGACAACTTCTGCATCTGCGGTTGCTTCTCGCATCTGCGATCATCGCACCTGCGGTCCCCACTCCGCAGGTGCGGACACATCAGAAGCAACAACTTCAGCTGCAAAATTCCACTTCCAAATCTCCGTTAACCACCCGACATCATCCCGAGCCCCTCGGGGCCTCAATCAAATATACCAACATGTTATATATCCCTATATGAACTTAGTCGAACCTTCGAAACACCCAAAACAACATCAAAACACCGAATTAACCTCGAATTCAAGCCTAAGGATTTCTAAACTTCCAAATTCCGCCAATGATGCCGAAACAAACCAAACCACATCTGAATGACCTGAAATTTTGCACACACATCCCAAACGACCCTACGAACGTATTCCAACTTCTGGAATTTCATTCCGACCCCGATATCTAATTTTTTCACTGCCGATCGAAAATCGCCAAAAATTAATTTTCTCCAATTCAAGCCTAAATCTACCATAGACCTCCGAATAACATTTCGAACCCACCCCTAAGTCCCAAATCACCTAACGAAGCAATATGAACCATAAAAACCAAATTACGAGATCATTTACTTATAAGTCAACTTTCGGTTGACTTTTCCAACTAATTAACCAACTTAAGAGACTAAATGTCTCATTTCTCTCCACAATCACTCCGAACCCGAGCCAACCGACCCGACACAACATAATAGAGCTGAATAACAAATAATGAAGCAGAAATAGGGAGAAAACTCTCAGAACGACCGACCGGGTTGTTACACGCAGTCACAAAAGATAAAACAAATCAGGTAATAAAAAGAATAAACTTAGCGCAAGCAGGTTATTTTATACGTGTTTTTGCATTTCTTTTTTTCTTATTGAAGCTTTCTATTCAGAAATTTTTAATAAAAGTTACAATGTTGCTATGTACCTAAACTAATTCTTATTTGAAAAGATTATCAGAGCCTTTGAAAATCAAAATAGCACATTAAATTTATCATTAGCGAGGTGGGAGGTATATCCAAAAAAATAAAAGTGATATCTTAGATACAAGTGATAACTATCTACAACCCAAATGTTATTGCTCGCCCGCAATATTTGTGAGTTTATTGAACGCATATTTGGCATGACAGACTGAAGTGGAACCAAAATTTATTAATCTTTCAGAATTACATGTTCCTAAAATTCTCAAACGATAGTAATTATGTAAAGGGTATCATTAGGTACTAAAATTGCATACAAATAGTTACGGAGTTATAACAAATGGCCGCAATAAATTTAGGGCTATTCTTTTTTAGCCCATGCGCCGAAAACTATTACAAACACTATTCAAAATACACAAGTATATACATATATATATATATATATCAATATAAAACATATGCAATAAAAATACAAAATAATGAGGGAGTTTGTACAGTTCTTTCTTTTTCTTAACGCAAATAAGTACTTCACAATATATTTTTACGTACAAGTACTTTTTAAAATCATAATTTAGTACCGCTACAAATATACAAAACCAGCCGAGTACAACTAATAAAAAAGAATTATAAAATAGACCTATCAAATTAAAAGAACTACAATTTGAAGGCTATCTTACAGGACAATTCTAAGTGATCCCCGGAGTTAATTTCCTTTGCTGACCTCTTTGCTACATATGTAACTTCTCTATTAAGTTAAAAAAATAAAATACTTGAAGTGAAATTGCCAGGTTCAATTATATCAAAATACACAAAAGAAGAAGAAACATAAGAATTATTGAACTACATTCTCATTGATTATCCAATTCAATTGGATTAAGAAAAGAACCCAAATAATTAGAACTATGAAAATAGATAAATTTAATTAGGAATATGAAAAGAACCACATGAGTTATAAAACAACTACCAATAATATATTACATATCAACATAAATTGTACTAATAAATACTAAACAATTATAGGAGAAGGCTAAAAGAAGAAACAATAATTCAGAGGAGCGGGCTCTTGGGTCGTCCGGACCCATATCTGGTAAAAGTGGTGGCCTGATTGTCCCCACACCCCCTTTATCATGCGTGTCTGTGGGAGCAGTTTGTGCTAGCGTTTTGGCGCTCGCCTTATGGTTCTCAGTCCTCTTTCGCCGAGATGCCCTTTAAAAAGATTTTTTCCCGCATCGGAACAAGACCCACTATACTAGATTTAGCCAATTCGGGTGCCCGAGGAAGCTAGTGCGCGTAGTTCAAAGCTTAGTGGAGAGACCATNCTGGGTGATCTATCCATGACCAGGATGAAGCTTGGGTGAAACTAAGTAGAGGTCCGAACCGACTGATGTTGAAGAATCAGCGGATAAGTTGTGGTTAGGGGTGAAATGCCACTCGAACCCAGAGCTAGCTGGTTCTCTCCGAAATGCGTTGAGGCACAGTAAAGAATACGCGGAGCTAGAATCACATTTTTGGGACGTGATCAAACAATCAAAAAGATTGGCAAATAGAAACTTTACTTAGATATATCCAAGATCACAAATAAAATAATAAACAAAAACGAAAAAGATACATTCTCTCATGTCAAATTACACTCTCATAGTCTATAGTAAAGCAAGCTTATTCATAGCTTAATATGTTACAACTCAAATGCACTCTTTAACTCCTCATTCATGGATGTGAAGAAGCTACTTACTCCAACAAACCCTCTCCTCATAAAATGTGCGAGTAAGAATTTGAATAACGATAATAATAACGAATAACGATAACAAAGTTTATATTGTTAATAACGAGCTGTAAGACTCTTTTCTCTTTTCTCTCGGCGCACGTTAGAGTGCATATACTAACGTACGCCACTAGCCATGGGAAGGGGAAGGCCGAAGAGAATCGTTACTACGACTACTACAATGGAAGCTACAGAGACGAGGACTCCAATTCAGAAGACTGGTATCAATATGAGCGGTGATCATGGCAAAAGTCCAATGGAACAGTGGCCGACATTGATGACTATGAAGGATGCTGGGAAAACTCCATTGATGAGGATCGAACAAGCTGATATAGTGATTATGGAAGCTCCGATGACACATGCAACTCCTAATTCAAGAGGAAATGGTATGACTGAGAAGAATAATCGAAAAAATACAGAGGGACTGGAAATACAAGGAGAAGCAAGGAAAACAACTCCAATAGAACTGAATTTACCTACTGATGCAGAGGATAAAGGTCAGAAACAATGGGCAAACCTATTTGTAGGTTCAACTTATGCAGCAAAAGGTATGGATCTGAGCTATATTGCACCTATTATCAAAAATGGTGAGGTTACAGTAGAACTTTGTAAGGAAGAAATTGAAGCTGAAACTCAGAAATGGAAACTAGCTCTAATTTTGTATGTTGTTGGTGGTAGTCCAACAATAGGTGCAATGGAGAGGTACATAGCTTCGGTTTGGAATTTTGTAGCCAAACCTAAAAGTCTATTTTCATAACGATGGGTACTTCGTGGTTAGATTCAATTCAATAGAGGATCCAGATGAGTTTCTGTACTCAGGACCTCATATGTTGAATAGTAAACCAATTATTGTCAAAGGAACTGCCTAAGTCAATCAGAGTGACTGATCCTAATGGAAGGGAATTTGTTCAGGAATTGGATTATGATTGGGTACCTGAGTTCTGTACTAAATGCATGCAGGTTGGGCATCAATGTAGAATGGTGGAGCAACGTAAGATGAGAAATAAGAATACTAAACAGAAGCAGGAGTGGCAACCAAAGTTGATAGCTAAAGAACAGGAGCCAGCTGTGATGGAACAAGCACAGGAAAGAGTGACTAGCAATGAAAAGATTGTTAGTCCAAAAGCAAATACAGCAGGAACTGAGGAGCATATGTGGCAAACTATTATAAGGAAATCATCAACTAGAAGCAGAGATAGACAACAAATGGATGGTCTGAATTTGATAAATGGATTCAACCTACTTGCAGAGTCTAAGTTGCAGATAGATATACCAAGACAAGTTGGGGAGGGAACTAGTAGACAGCAAGGTGATACAGGGCAGGAAGGGGCTACTCAATCTCTGTTTATACCCGTATGAAACTAGTAACATGGAACATAAGAGGCTTAAATAAAGCCTCTAGACAGAAGGAGGTGAAGTGGTTTCTTAGTAGTAATAAGGTGTATATAGTTGCATTACTGGAACACAAAAAATCAAAAAACAGAAGGCAGATCAAGTCATTAAGAAAATTGCTCCTGGATGGACATACTCAGATAACTATGATCATAGTAGAAAAGGAAGAATATGGTTACTGTGGGATCCAAGTGAAATAGAATGTAAGGAAGTTAGCAAAACTGATCAAACTGTACACACTACTGTTCATGTGAGAAGGATAGATATGAAGTTTAACTTCACAGTGGTGTATGGGCTGCATAATGTGGAGAATAGGAAAAGTATGTGGAGTGAATTGACAAGACTACATTTAGTTCAACAAGGGCCCTGGCTGATAATGGGAGACTACAATGCTGTAAGAACTATTGAAGATAGACCTGTGGGTAACCCTGTACAAGAGATGGAGGTTAGGGACTTCAATGAGTTTATGGATAACACTAGAATGGCTGAATTAAAATCTAGTGGTAGGGGCTTTACATGGACCAATGGGCACACATATAGCAGGATAGATAGAGCAATTGTAAATGATTGGTGGATGTTGCTAATGCCACAGATGGAGGTGTGGATTATGGACCCCTATTGTTCAGACCATTCTCCATTGAGTATAACACTGGATGAGACAGATGGAAAGAGCTCCAAACCATTTAAATTCCTCAATCATTTAACTGAACATGAAAACTTTTTAAAGATTGTTGCTGAAGCTTGGGAAAAACCATATGAAAATCAAACTATGAGGAATATTTGGCAGAAACTGAAAAGAGTAAAACATGCTATGAAGGAGTTAAATAAGAATGCGTATAATGCAGTGGGGGATAAAATCAAGGGATGCAGACAAAAGTTAACAGAACTGCAGGAGCATATGAGGGATCCGGGGCAAAATATGAACATAGTAAAGGAGGAAAGAGAGGTGAAAGTTCAACTGGACAAATGGCTAGGGGTAGAGGAGAGTATCATGAAGCAAAAATCAAGAATAAAATGGTTACAACTAGGAGAAGCAAACACAGCATACTTTTTTGCCAATATGAAAAGCATGTGTAGTCAAAATAAAATCAGAAGATTATTAAAGAATGATGGAAATACAGTTCACACAAAGAAGGAGATAGTAGAAGAGGTGACAGGGTCTATCAAAACTTGTTAGGATCTTCAGCAAGTGAGTTACCTGCTGTTAATCCAACAATTATGAAAGATGGACCTAAGGTGAATAGAATGCAACAACTACAACTCATGGCAGAGGTTTCAAAAGAGGAGATATATCAAGCTTTGAAAGGCATCAGTGACAATAAAGCCCCAGGATGTGATGGATTCAATGCCTTATTCTTTAAGAAGACATGGCCAATGGTTGGTGATGCTATCACAGATGCAGTGCTGGAGTTCTTTGCAGAATCAAGAATGTTTCACCCTATCAATGTTACAACAGTTACTCTTATTCCTAAGGTGAAAAGCCCTTCTAAGATCACTGAGTATAGACCTATTTCATGCTGCACCATAATGTACAAAATTATATCAAAGATTCTAACTAACAGGTTACAAGGAGTTATGGATGGGTTGGTGGACAAAAGTAAGTCTGCCTTTGTTCCTGGCAGATTGATCAATGATGACATAATCCAAAGTCATGAGCTAGTCAAGGGATATGGCAGAAAGGGGGTATCTCCTAGATGTACGATGAAAATAGACATGAAAAAAACTTATGATTCTGTAGAGTGGGGCTATCTACAACAAGTGCTAACACAGCTACAGCTGCCAGGGAAATTTATTCAGTGGATTATGACATGTATTACAACAGTTTCATATTCTATTATGATTAATGGTCAGCCTACAAAGCCATTCCAAGCAAAGAAAGGTTTAAGGCAGAGGGATCCTTTATATCCTTACCTATTTGTCTTAGCCATGGAGTATTTGACTAGAATATTGAAGACTCTCAGAAACAATCCAGACTTCAACTATCATCCCAAGTGCAGCAAAATGAATATAGTTCAACTGAGCTTTGTTATTCTGTAGAGGTGATTCCATATCTATCCAGCTGTTATTTCAATGCTTCCAACAATTCTCAAGAGCTTCTAGTTTAATAGCTAATAATGATAAGAGTTCTATATTCTTTGGTGGAGTTCCCAATGATCAACAACAGCAGATGTTAGAAGAACTGGACTTTGTTAAAGGAGAACTGCCAGTGAGATATTTGGGAGTGCCTCTTAGTACTAAGAGGTTATCATTGGTTCAATGCCAACCATTACTTGAGAAGATGTTAGGAAGAATCCAATCATGGACAACAAGGTTCTTGTCCTATGCTGGGAGAATCCAGTTGATAAAGAGTGTCCTTTTCTCTATTCAAATTTATTGGTCCCGGGTATTTGTCTTGCCAAAAAAGTTGATTCAACTAATTGAGAAAGTATGCAGAACTTTCTTATGGACTGGGGGGATAGAAGATTCCAGGAAAGCTTTAGTGGCTTGGGACATACTACGCAAGTCTAAAGTAGCTGGTGGCTTGAAGTTGCTGGACATAGAGGCGTGGAACAAAGCTGCTATATGCAAACTGCTGTAGAACTTGAGTAAGAAGAAGGATAGGCTGTGGGTGCAATGGGTCCATGTGTATTACAAGAAGCAAAATTCCCTGTGGAACACTGAACCAACACAGGCTTCTTGGATAATCCAGAAAATCTTTAAAGCAAAGAAATATTTTGAGGAAGCTGGATACACAGCAATGGAAGTGGAGGAGATCAACAATTTCTTAGTGAAGAACATGGATGGAATACTGAGAGGTAACTATGATAGAATAATATGGAGGAAACTGGTGCATAGCAGTATGGGAGTACCCAAGTGGAACTTTATACTCTTTCTAGCTGCACATAGAAGATTGATGACTAAGGAAAGATTGAGAGGACTGGGATATGTTGAAGATGTTACATTATGTAACAGTGAAGAGGAGTCAGTTGATCACTTATTCTTTACATGTTCTTATACTTCGAAATTATGGGCAGCAATGATACAATGACAAGGTATTCAAAGACAACCAATGGAGTGGAGAAATGAAATTGATTGGGCAGTGAAACACTATAAAGGAAGAAGCACAAGAGCTGAACTATATAAGCTCATTCTGGCAGGAACAATGTACTATGTATGGCAAGAAAGAAATAACAGGATTTTTAAGGGCTTACAGAGATCAGAAGCAGTATTAATCAGGAACATTGCTCAAGTTGTGCATGGTCGAGGAGGAAGCAAACAAAGACTACAAAGAAGATTACTAGAGATGAATTAGTATCCTATTGTGTAATGAATAGATAGGAATATGAAATTGTATAGGTTGGCATAGAAGTTTTGAGGAAGTGTAGCGAGCTAAAATCTGGGGATATGTCTATATTCAGCATGAACCATGTAAATATTGTTTAGAAATGAAATTTACTTACCAAAAAAAAAAAAAGAATTTGAATAACGATACAATGAAGTGAATAATTACCTATATAATTTAATACAAAGTGATTTATCAAGCTTCTAAATTATTAGTTGAAAAGCACCTGTAAAGAGCTGAAAAAGGAGGGGGGCAAGATTGGTCCCGGAGACTGGCTGATGCGTTGGTTGTTGAAGAAGCCCGCAATATTCTTATAGCCTTATTTTTATAATTTTCATTGCATAGGTTGATTGCTGAATTAAGGAATTTTTACATTCCTATACCACGTAGAAAATTTTATTACCCTCAATGTTTAAGGTTTGACTTAATTACACTTAGCATACCAAATTATCAATTCTATACCATGTTTAATTAAGGGTCTAATTAATTGGACGTTTTTTACTCCTTAATTAAAGGTGTCCATATATCCCACGTTTCTCTCTCCCCCTAATTCCTAAGACCAGCGATATTTTCCCCTCCCCTTTCTTCCTCTTCTCCATTCCTTTTTCTTCTCAAAAAATACAGAGATGGGATCCATTTTTTATAATCAGATTTTTATTATCACACAACACCAAATTAGGTTTCAGAAATTATTTCAGTTATCACCCTCAAAAGTCAATTATCACCCTCACCCACGTTTATGTACTGTTATTAAAGTATTGGTAATTGACTGTAGATGCTTAAAATCTTGGCCTTTATTTGAACTGCAAACGTGGGTTTTTAATAGGAGATGAAAAATAACTATATTGTGCAAAGCACATCTTCTAACCGAACTATATTCTCGTATTTAGAAAATTTGGCATTCATCTGGAGTTATTGTTCAAGACCCTATTGCATGCCAAATTGTTATATACAAGGTCTGTGAATTAGGGACAGTTAGGTTTCAGAGATTAATTTACTGCAAGTACTAAAACTTTTGGTAGTCCAGAAGAGAGCAAACTGATCACCAATTGTTCTAGATATCAAGCAACTAGAAAGAGGCAAAAAGAAATAATTGAGTTGGAGTGGAAACTGGAAACATTAGTATGTGTTTCCTCCCGAGCCACTACGAATCATTTCCTTCCTTATATTTTAATTAGATTTTTTTTTATGATTGAAATTTCTTCCTAAAATAATTTCAGACTTCACAGCATATACTCTCTCAAACTGGGTACATTGAATTTTAATATCCCAATTCCCATGTTGTAGCTTAATTGGTATTTTCGACATAATTGCATTTTTTTGCAGAAGATTTTGTAGAAGTTTTAGTCGTTTTGGATTTGTGAAAACAGAAAACAATACATCTACAATCAGAATACAAATAATCTACAATTCATCTACAAAATATCTACAAACTGGGTATATTAAATTTTAATATCCCAATTCCCATTCGATTGTAGTTTAATTGGGATTTTCGACATAATTGCGTTTTTTACAGAAGATTTGTAGAAGTTTTAGTCGTTTTTAATTTGTGAAAATAGAAAACAAAGCATCTACAATTAGAATACAAATAATCTACAATTTATCTACAAACTGGGGACATTGAATTTTTATATCCTAATTCCCATTCAATTGTAGCATAATTGAGATTTTTGACATAATTGCGTTTTTTTAGAAAATTTGTAGAAGTTTTAGTTGTTTTTTATTTGTGAAAACAGAAAATAAAACATCTACAATCAGAATACAAATAATCTACAATTTCTGCAATATGTCTTCTTCTTCTTCTTTTTCTTCTTCTTCGACGAGTTTCAATCTGAAATTCAGTCAAAACCAAGTCTAATCTTCACCAAAATCCCTCAAAATTGAGATATAAACTCCAAACCATATTCCCAATTATTTTCAACAACACCCAACCCATACATTATATTGCAGCAACTGTAGATAAATTGTAGAAAAATTATAGAAAAATTGCAGACTGTTGTTTATTTATTTTTGAGCNTATATATTGTTATACCTTTAAATTCAAGAAAGTATGGTTGTATTGTATTTAAAGAGGCGTGAATTTGTAGAATAGGTTAAATGTGAGGAATGTGTCAAATAAGACTCGCAATGACTTGTTTTCTACATTTAATCTACAACAAAACTACATATCATTTGAAACATTAATATGAAAATATAGAATTTCATTGTTTCTACAAATTATCTACAAAATATCTACAAACTGTTCATAACAAAATTTATCTTTATTTTCATGCATCTTCGTCTGGAACACTAAAGTTACTTGATATGCCAACATCTCCCGTTATAGAGGAATACAACTTATCTATAATTTTCTACAACTTTCACATATTATTTTCACCCAGTGAAATACAACTACAATAACATAAAACTTGCATACAAATTTTATACAAAATTTATACAATATGTCTTTTGTATATTTTGTATCTGATTTATACATACTAAAAATAATTTTCATACAACTAATTATATACTATACAACTTATCTACAAATTATCTACAATTTTCGTATATTATTTCTACTAAGTTATATACAACTACAATATAATACCACTTAAATATATTTTATATACAATGTTGTTCAACTTTTATACAATAGTTAAATGAATAAAAGAAAAATAAATAAACAACAAAATACAATTTTTCTACAATTTAACTACAATTTATCTACAATTTATCTACAATTTCTGCAATATGTCTTCTTCTTGTTCTTCTTCGAGTTTCAATTCAAAATTCAGCCAAAACCAAGTCTAATCTTCACCAAAACCTCTCAAAATTGAGATATAAACTCCAAACCATATTCTCAATTATTTGCAACAACACCCAATCCAAACAAATAATGATTTTTGAAAATTCAAATTTGAATTCAAAGCTCCAAAGCTTTTTAATGGCTGTCAATGGTGGAATTGCTGCTCTCTTTTCCTTTGCTTTGTATTACTGAAATTTGGACATAATTGCGTTTGATGTAGAGACGCTAAATTTGAAACGAAACTGATGAAGAAGATTAATGTGTGTGATTTGCGTTTTGGAAGATATGGAAGAATATTTAATCCCCCAATTTTAGCGCGCCTAAATAAGGAAGCCTACAGCTACAATGATTCCTTATTTAATGCATGATCTATATTTTGTAGAAATACTATTATCATGAAGGGTAATATGCAAACTATGAACATATTTGGTAAATAGTTTCCTATATGGTATATGAACGAAAATTTTCCATGAATTAATGATAGACTTAAAGGCTTTCTAAATGGAAAAAAGAAAGAAGAGTATCAGAGGGATGTGTAATTAAGAGCATGTAGTTAAGAAGTGACTTTTGAATACTTTAATGTCGCACATAAATAGAAAAAATATCAAAAATTTGAGAATATAGATAAATGTGATTCTTGGCTAAAGAGATATGCCACATCACTTTTTCTATTGGTAACTTANCTATTGATTATCCCAAAATATTGATCCCATAAAATCATCATTCTTTCATGGGAAGATCAAAAGCTTTCGTATGTATAGCTATACTATTACGTATTTTTTAAAATAAAATTTATATGGATGGGAAGATAAAAAGCCTTTGTATGTATACATAAATTAGTCTTAGGATACGCATTTTGCGCGTGTATCCAATATCAATAAAATATATTTTTTAAAAATTATTAAAAATTAATAAACAATGTGTTTGACTTTTAAAATAAAAGTTAACAAAAAAATGTATAAGTTCTTGGAAATGATGACTACTAAATATATTATTTAGCTGGCTCAATGAATAAAAAATTCTTTTCATAAAAGTTCTTAGATGCCTCATTTGTAACGACCCGACCAGTCGTTTTGAGTTCTAGCGCGTAGTTCAGCGATTTGAAGTCGTGAGCATCTTCGTTTCAGGTATTATGACCCGTGGGTGTGGTCGGAATTGAATTCCAGGAAGTTTAGAATTGATTTGAAAAGAAAGTTCTCATTTTAGAAGCATTAAGTTGGAGAAATCAACTAAGATTGGAATTTTGAGTAAACGATCTCCGAATCAAGATTTGAAGGTTCCAACAGGTTCGTATGATGATTTCAGACTTGGGTGTATGTCCAGAACGAGTTTTGGAAAATCCGGGAGCGTATCGGCGTATATTGTGGAAGTTAGAATTTTAGAAGGATTTCATGAATTGGGGCTTGAAGTGCATATCAGTGAGGTTGATGTCTGTTTGGGATTTCGAGTCTGGGAATAGCTCCGTATGGTGATTCTGGAATTGGGAGCGTGATCGGAAGTAAATTTGGATGTCCGTAGGTCATTTTGGGGTCATTTGGCTAAAGATAGAAATTTGAAGGTTTTTGAGAAATCTGACCGGAAGTGGAAGTTTTGATATCGAGGTCGGAATGCGGTTCTGGAAGTTGGAGCAGGTCCGTAATGTTGAATATGACTTGTGTGAAAAATTTTAGGTCAATCGGGTGTGATTTGATAGGTTTCGGCGTCAGATGTAGAAGTTTGAAATTCTAAGTTCTTAAAGAATTGGATTTCAGTGCGATTCGTGATTTCGACGTTGTTGGATGTGATTTGAGGGCTCGAGCAAGTCCGTGCCATGTTTTGGGAAAGGTTTGTGTGATTGGACGGGGTCTCGGGGGCCTCGGGTGGATTCCGGGTGGTTAACGGATCAAAGTTTAAGTTGGAAAAAGGGCTGAAGCTACTGTCATCTGGAGTAACCACACCTGCGAGGCTTTGACCGCAGGTGCGGCTTGGGCGCCGCAGGTGCGAGTGGGGGCAGGCTTGGCTGGGGACCGCAGGTGCGATGGATATTCCGCACCTGCGAAGCCGCAGGTGCGAACAGTGGGGCGCAGGTGCTAACAGTGGGGCGCAGGTGCGATTTGGGCTGGAGTTGAGGAAAACCGCAGGTGCGGGAGATTTGGTTGTACCTGCGAGATCGCAGGTGCAGAGGAAGGACCGCAGGTGTGGAAATCGACTTGGACAGAATGTTTTAAAACGAGAATTTGGGGTTCATGGTCCTCATTTCTTCATGGTTTGGGCGATTTTTGAGAGCTTTTCAAGGGAGATTTCACCAAGCATCAAGAGGTAAGTGATTCCTTCTCATTTCCAAGTTGAATACAAGATTATATGCATGAATTAGGCATGGAAATTGATAGGAAATTGGGGTTTTTGAAGAAAAACCTAGAAAATATAAATTTGGATTTTAGCCACGAATTGAGCATGAATATTTGAGTTAGTAAGGCTATGGGTAGAATGTATCTTCGAGAAATTTCGGATTCCGTGCACGTGGGCCCGAGGGAATTTTGGTCATTTCTCCGAGCGTNCCTGCATGTGATATTAAACTGCTGATATGACCGAAACGTAATTGAATGTTTAAAAGAAAACTAGAGCTCATATTGTTAACCTTCTAAAAAGAGAATTGTTTCTGCTGTGAATATATGTGTACCTGGACTAGGTTGTATCATGGAGTATTACTAAACTGGACAAATGAGTTTCAAAAATAAAGATTTCAAACCTGTATTTCATGTTTCTTTTAAAAAGGATTTTTACCACTTTCCTGAGAAAACCTGCTTCTTGATAAAAATGAGGATATATTATGTGAATGTGTGTACATATGAGCACCTGAGTCGCATGTATGATTCGCGAGCAGGCTAGCCTTATTATTTTTATGTTGACCGCGTCGCATAATCGATTTGCGAGCGAAAAAAATAGATGCATCTATGGTTCGAGCCGGTCGACCCCTCGGCAGTGCACAATTTATTATTATTGGTCCACGCCGTTCGACCCTCGGCATTGCCTGCGCATGATATTTTCTGCGTAGTTGCTATGATATTTGCCTGATTACTGGCCTGAAATGTTAAATTATCGATTGAAATGACAAAGATTTAAAGTTAATAAAAATACTTTGGGAAGAAGTTGTTCCTTCCGTTGATTTATTATTATTTTATTAAATCACCATGTTGATTAATTGTTAATATGACGAAGATATAAAGTGTTAAATGTGAACGGAATTGAAGGATGTTTAAATCCTGTTTTATTAATTGTCTACGATAAAACTATGCTTAGTGTCACTCTTAAATATTTTAAATGGACCTTTAGTAAGTGTCTAAATTGACCTCTCTTCACTACCTCTCTGAGGTTAGGCGGACGACTTACTGAGTACACGTTGTTTTTGTACTCATTCTACACTTGCTGTTCATTTTGTTGCATAGGTACCCACATAGCACAGTGGTTGATTTGGAGACTTGGACGGGCTGCAATCATTCAGAGGTGTTCCGAAGCTGACAGCTCCTACCGTATTATTTCTATTTTGAATGCCTTGTCCAAATTGTATTTCAGACAAGCTTTGTAGTATTTGTAAAATTCTTAGAAGTTGCTCATGTACTTGTGACACCGGGTTCTGGGATATGTATTAGGATAATTGTTTAAGTGAAATCTTTAGATCACTGTTTTTAAATAACATAATTTTATTTTCTTTCGTATTTTAATTTACGAAAATTTATTTATTATATTATGAAACGCAAGGAAAGGTAACGGTTTCGAAAATTTTAAAACATGAACGTATTTCAACTAATTGAGGTTTGGCTTGCCTGAAAGTGGTGTTCGGCGCCATCACGACCTCTGGATTTTGGGTCGTGACAACATGGTATCAGAGCGCTAGGTTCCCGTAGTTCTCACGAGTCATGAGAAAGTCTAGTAGAGTCTTGAGGATCGGTACGGAGACGTCTGTACTTATCTTCGAGAGGCTACAGGGCTGTTAGGAGTACTTCCCTTCTTGATTCTTCATCGTGCGAGTTGATTTCTTTAAGACTTATGCCTATGTTCATTCCTACTCAATCTTACACGTCGCGAAGAACTTGCTATGGATCAGGAATTTGAGGAATTGAAATGGTGCTACGAATGTAATTTGAGATGCTTCCACGTATAAAGGGCCGTGGTTGTTGTTATGGCCTTGTGAAAGGGTAATATGTTGTTTCAGCTCAGTAACTGTGTTTCTGGGATTCTTAAGGTTGTGCTCAGGTAGTGATAATATTTGAAATTGATTGTCGCGCGGTGCCGATATGATGATAGAACGTTTGCACGTATTTTGGGAAGATGAATGGTTTGAAGGGAGGTCTCCTCAGAGTGTGATTTCGAGATTTTAGTGCTTTCGTGCCGGCAGAGGAATGTCATTTTGGGTTATGAATGGCTCGGTTGGGATTGATAAAGTAGTGAGACTTGGTGTCTTCAAGTGAGATGGGGTATGCACCTGTGACGTGTAGTCGTCGTCATTGATCGAATGGAATGTGTTAAGTTTGTCGGTGTTATGGTTTATTCAGTTGCGTGGGGTCAGAGTATTGAGAATAAGTATTGAAGAATGCGGTTGGCAAAGAACGATCCTGGAATGAGGCTAGGCGGTGGTTCTATTTCTAGGAGGCCAGGTGTAAGAAGGGGAAGTTGAGCAGTCGCAAAGTGGGGGAGCGGCAGCACAACTTGGAATTTGGAGACATTGTCGCACATTTAATGGATGTCCATGAGGAGCAGATGGACTAGTAAGTTGGTAAATGAAGCAGGGCGTAGGATGGGATATTGGAGTCGCAGAGAGCGTGCATTTCAGCGTCGTTGGAAGGTGTCCGCGGGTGATTTCTACAGGTGGGTTGTCTTCTGGGGATAGGTTAGCAATGGCAGGGGTTGGCAGGTTCTGTGAGGGGTCCTAGTGGCTAGTCGGTAGGATATAGAATGTTTGAATGATGCTAGAGAATTCGAGTATTTAGGGAGTGCTAGCAAGAGAATTTGGAAGATTTGGATGGATTGGCTGAGCAAGATCCTGTTATCAGAGGAGGAAGGATCTCAACAGGGTCTAGAGTGTTGCAAGGAGTAGCCTCGAGTTAAGTGGGGGAGTCCCATCATCTGCAGTTGGGTTGTAGGATTGTCTTCGCATGGGGTTGAGGATTTTCGGCGTGTATGCGAGTTATTTCAGCTAAGGAAAAATGAGTAAGATGGTAATTGTGCGTGTGATTTGATGAATATGTGCACAAGTTGTCCCTAACAGATCAGGGTTTGGCTTTGGAAGATTCAGAATTTATGCTTAAGGCATGGGCGAGTTGTAAGGATAATGACTCAGTCACGTGTTTCATTGAAAAATGTGTTCATGTGCTAGGAGAGCCTTGGGGTTGATTGTATTCGGGGCCAGTCAGAGTGGGTAACTCTCAATAGCGGTCTTAGTGAGTTCAAAAGTTAAGAATGCGGCAATTAAGGATTTCAGGCAGCAGTATGATCGAGAATCGAGCTTTTGCAGAGTAATCTCTGAGAAAAATGAGGACGGTTGGAATGTTCTATGATATGTTTCAGCATGCAGGAGAATATTGGAGGAGTGACAGAAATAGACTCTGGATTGAAGAAAAGATTATCAGAAGGGTATGAGACGGGTTGCAGGATTTGGGCAGCATAGTCTCGTGAATCATGGTCACTCGGGATGAGTGAGGGTTGAGTTTGCTATGGGTTGAAGGAAGTTGTTATTATTCCTGAGGCAATTAATGATGATTAAAAGAAGATAGATTGATTAGCCATGGTTGAAATGGCACATTTGCGGCAGTGATCGGTTCCTTCGGTGTGATTAAGTTATGCATGTGGTTTGTGCCGGTGTGTGCGGTGCTTGTCGGCCGTCGTAATGGATTTCATGTGGGAACATTTGAGTACTATGGCTTGCCATGTGAAGGCGGATCCCGGAAGGGTTATGGTGGTATAGACTACTACTTAAGGATTTGCATGATCTGGGTGATAATGGGAATTCACTCGTGTGATGAGATGGTACTCTTGAATTGAGTCAAGTAAAAAGTTTCTATATGATGAAGTATTCACTCTATTGGTTGTTCGAAAGTTATGATGGAATTCTTGCGCTACCTCATGTTGGTATGTTAAGTGCGGGAAGCAGTATGTAATTGGGAATAAAAATTGAGATTTAGGTCCGATGTTTATAAGGATGTGTTGGTTGATTTCCCAATGCACACGTAAGTGTACGTGGTCGACAAGTAATATAGGATTTT
>ML427174.1:3762-21985 GCA_005239525.1 Nicotiana knightiana | reverse complement strand
GGTACGATATCTGGACTTAAAATCCTATATTACTTGTCGACCACGTACACTTGCGTGTGCATCTATGGGATTGATGCAGTAATATCGGTCGAGGTCAGAGAACCAAGTATAAGGTACTCACACGAGAGCGGGCCGAGAAACGATAAAAGTAGGAGGCAAGACCTCGATGAGGCCAAAGAATGAAGAGACATGGCTTAAGTAAGGACGGTCGCCTAGAAACAACAGGCAGAGCGATACTAAAACGAAAAACCCAAGGTCAAACCGCTCAAAGTCGGGGACTACATACTCAAAGCCAAACCAAAGGCAAACATGGATCCACAGGAAGGAAAGCTAGGGGCTAATTGGGACAGCCCATACAAAATTACGACGGCAGCAAGCAAAGGGTCGTTCCAACTGGAAACGATGGAAGGAAAACTACTACCAAACAACTGGAACATCGCCCACCTCAAGTACTTTAACTTCTAAGGAAAGATGTTCTCCGAGTCGTACTATTTTTCCCTCAACTAAGTTTTGTCCCAATTGGTTTTTCTCGGGGAGATTTTTAATGAGGAGACAAGGAGGACATATCGAAGTTAAGCACGAGCAGGTGAGAACACAAGTTAGCTATTTCATTGCTTGGCCCCTCGAATACTTCTCCTGGTCGACTAATAAAGGGATTAGATTGACTGGGACTGAAATACCAGCCTGAAAAACATGTAAACTTCTCCAATGAATATATGTAAGCAAACGCATACAAGAACATGATGTTCGCCTATGTCTCCACCAAGTTTAACACTGTGTCAATTAAGAAACTCACATTTGACCTCGTTCGAGTTAATTAAGAGTAACATTCGACCTCGCTCGAATCAACTCACATTCGACCTTGTTCGAGTTAATTAAGAATAATATTCGACCTTGCTCGAATCAACTCACATTCGACCTCATTCGAATTAATTAAAAGCAACATTTGACCTCGTTCGAATTAATTAAGATTAACATTCGACCTCGCTCGAATCAACTCACATTCGACCTCGTTCGAGTTAATTAAGAGTAACAGTCGACCTCGCTTGAATCAACTCACATTCGACATCGTTCAAATTAATTAAGAGTAACATTCGACCTCGCTCGAATCAACTCACATTCGACCTCGCTCGAATTCATTCGACCTAGCTCGAATTTCATTCAAAGTTAACCTCGGTCATGTTCGAGCTAATTCCTACCAACACAGTTCTTTTAATCAAGGCAATAAATCGAGGAAAACATTCAAGGAAAAAATAGAAGACTCGGAAATAAATAGCAAAAGTAGCATTCCAAGTCAAAAAGGTATCTTACAAGGGCCGAACAAATGCCCAATAAAGTATAAACAAAAGATTATAAGAAGCATCACCCAGCGGCATCATCCCCTCCATCACCCTCGCCGGTGGAGTACGCATCATCATACCAAGCACCTTGCTTGATTCTGCCCGTCTCGTCTTCATCGTTGCCCGCCCGTGGCGTGGCATGATCATAACCACAGGAAACTCAAGTTGTGTGTGCCTTAGCACGAGCACCCTCGAACTCAACCTCAGTTACTCTCCCTGCCGCCATCAAGTCCCTAAATATGTCTAGCTGGGCCTCGGCATGGATCCACTTATCGTACGAATCACGCACAACGTCAGGATAAGCGAAAGTGTGAGAGGAGGACGATCGAGCCACTAGCTGCGCCCTTTCGGCCTCAAGAGCGGTGAACTGATCATTTAAGTTCGAAACCTCTCCCTCAATCCCGCCAATCCGCTCATCAAGCCTTGCCTCCCTAAGCACGACCACCTCCACTTCGCTTGCCCGTTCAGACCTGAGGACGCGGATGACCTCCTCCAACTCCGCCACCCTTTCCAAAGCCGTCATCCTGGATTTCTCGGCCTTCCCTAACTCTGTCATCTTTTCAATCAACTCATCATTCAAGTCATTGGCCCTGGTCGAACTCTACTTGAGTTCAGCCCGCAGGGATGCCACTTGAGCCTGAAGATCGGCACACTCAGCCGCGACCCTCCTACTCACCTCAAGTTCGTCCTCGTTGACTCTAAGTGCTCCCTCAAGCTCGATACATTTGCCAATGACCCTCACGAGATCGTCTTCCTTCTTCTTTAGCTCATCCCTAAGAGACTGGATGTTACCGTCCATGCCGAATTAGAGGCATATCTCGCGATGCTTGGCACGGTATTTATGATACTTCAACTCCATCCTCATGAAAATAGCCCCCATCCTCTCTTCCCGCGGGCGCACTCAATCTCCAATATAAAAGTCTAATAAACATGGAAAAGGCAGAAGAAAGAAGTCAGTAAAAACGAACAACGAGAATAAAAGAAAGAGAACTTAAGGTACGAGAACTCGAAAAACCAAAAACTTACTTGCAAAGCCATTCCGGATATGACCAACGACAGAGCAGTATCATCAAACGTTTGTAAGGTCTTGTCCTTGGAGCTGGAGGAGAGGGGACCCAAAGAAGGGATCACGCTCTCCGTATTCTTCAATAAGTCACGGTCGAGGGGAATGACTATGTTGCAAGTAGTTCCCTCCATCCGCACTTCTACCCGAGTGAACCCCTCATTGAACATCTGAACCTCCTCAAGGTCGATATCGGAACCGGACTTGTAGCCATCTACGACCACACCTTTCCCTCTCTCCTCAGTAGAGGAAGGAACGTCATCTTAACCTGACGGTGATGGATCACTCCTCAGAACGACCTCCGCTGCCTCTGATCGCCCTTCTTCTTCCATGATGACCTCAGAAAAGGGAGCAATTTCTACATCTTCTGAAGGGGGTAAAGTCTCGATTTTCAAAGTCATGCCGCCCTCGGATGCAGCCGTGGCAAGCTTGGGATCACCCCATGTTGACTCTTCGGTTCCTACTATCTCAACGCCAACTTCTACTCTCCGCCATTTTAACGGAATTGCTTCCTCCTAGCTCGGAGACAACCCGTCCACTAAGTGCAACATATGAGAAGTTGGAGACTCCACTGAAGGGCCTGTCGCCCGTCTACTAGGCCTATGCAGCGCCGAAGTCTAAGAAGGAGCAGCAGTTTGAACGGATTCGCTTGCGGTCGCAACAAGTAGAGACCCGGTCGAGGCACCTGATTAACGGAAAGCGGGGGTAGGAGTATTCACTCTTCTCGAATCCCTCCGACCTGATAGCAAAGAGAGGTGAAACTAAGGAAGGGAGAGAGAAAGAAAACGACATGAAGCAGCAGAAGTTCTAAATGAATGACTTACCGGTCGCAGAAAGTTTACAGCCAAACTTCTTGTGGAACGACGACCATTCGCGGATCCCCACCGTGTGGGGTAAAATTTGCCTCCCCCAGTCCCGAATGTCGACAACCAACGTAGGAGGATCTTTCTCGGCAGCACGAAAGAAGAATAGGAGCGGTTAGGTCATCGACAAGATAAAGTAAAACGAGCAATCAGCTAACAGAGACACTTATGGGAAAAGTTTCACATTTCAGGGAATCCACTTGGGTTCGCCACCACGTGCTCGATTTTAATATAGAAGAAGTGGAACCAAAAATGACGATTGGTCCTATCATCCATCTTCACAACCAATCCCATGCTCACACAATGGCGAAGATACAACATCGTGTCTCTAAGGAAACTCGGCGCGAAGAGATGTAATAGGTGGAGAATGGAAATCCCGCGATTGGTCGGCTCCGCGTACTTTATCAACATCAGGAAAAGCTTGTAAATGTATGGAGAGAGTTGGGCCGGGCAGATGTTGTAATATCGGCAGAATTATTCCGCCAACGGGGGAAGAGGAAGAAAATAGCCCACTCGGAACGGGTACGCGTAGAAGGCGTAGTACCTAGGGAGGTGGATATGGATTACGTTACTTCCAGCCGGGACCAAGTCAATATGGGCTGGGATGTTGTATTTGACCCTAAGTTCAGCCAAGGCGGCTGCGCCCATTTCAGACTGCACGGGTTCAGGTTCATTTGTAGCCGGCGTCGAGAAGTCCTACCTGGCTCTATCATTACGAGGAATGATTTCCTCCATGGTGGGAAAGCTCTCGTCATCAACATCAACAACAATATTCTCATCGTGAGGGGGCATTCTCACTACTAAGGGGATGGGTTCAGGAGCCTCACCAGAAATAGGAGGTGCATTAACTATTTTTGGTTGTTCGCAAAATGCAGAAAAATAAGAACTTGAAAGAGGTGAAAGTAGCAAGAATCAAGAATCACTTAAACCCGGAAAGAGGGCAAGAGCGCGAAGATGGAAGTGACTAGAGAAAGAACACAAGAAGAAGAAGAAAAGATAAAAGGGTGCGGGTTCAGAAGCTGGAAAATGGAAAAGACCACTCAAAGGGCTCCCCACCCTTATTTATAGAGAACAAACACTCAAATCGAGAAAATCAACCGCCAGGTGCACGGGAATCAAAATGACAGGGGCACGGGAAGCGATACGGAGCATCACAAAGATGTGTGATAATGACATGTGAGGCTGTGATGTCACTCCAAACTAACGTCACAATAAGTTGTGGTTCTTAAAATGCCATGTCACCATCTCATGCAGGATCCTCTCCACTCGATCCCCTCCATCTGATGATTAAGTCGCGCAGAGATGGTTGTTATGAATGATTTACAAACCATCATGAGCAGTTTGGTCGAGGTCGACCAGTGAGCAAATGTACCGAGCTGTCTAGCGATCAATCACGACCGAGGTCGAGCAACATAGGTAGAAGTAACAACTAGTTTTGTATTGGGGTCTTCAGAAGGAATATTCTGTTGAATATTCTCTTATTGTACTTTAGGATTCTTTGGGAATATCCCATATAAATAGAAGGAAAGATGAGGGAAAAGACAGGTAATATTATATATGATAAGAACACTTTTGAAAAGTAAGCTTTCTAGATAAATACAAAGAGCAACTTTCTGAAGAGATTTGACCTTTCTGGACTATCTATTGTCATTTTCGCCAGATCCGAGAAAGTGTCCAATACTCTCTTATGTTCTTGTCATTCATCATTGTAAGAGGAAGGAATCATTCACTAAATTCAATGGGTGAATCTTCCTCCTTATTTATATTTATTGTCATTTAATACTTGATACTTATTGCATATTATTACATTTGACACATTTATTGCTAGCACATTAATTTTGTTTCATCACGGCTCACACCTTTCGCACTGTCAATTCAAGATCTGAAATTATTAGCTTTAACTAGGATAACTATGATTAACTCTCTTTAATAACTGATTAATTAGTTTAACCAAAGATTATCATTTTTTGGTCAAACAGTTGCAGCCATGATGTGTATTGTAGGCTCGATAGCTAGAGACGTCAGATCCGTGAGAAAGAAACTTAGGATCGAGAAGACACTTTTAACTGCAATTATTATATGTATGCAACACATGAAACTAATTCAGCACTAGAAGCTGAAACACTAAGTACATCAAAGGTCATTACATAAAAAAATTTGTTACGACATCTAATTTCACCCGGTAGTCAGTTTTGACCATGTTATTTAAGCTATATTCATATTTTCCAATATATTTAGTGGCCGTTTGGACATAAGAATTGTAAAATGTGAAACAAAATGTGAAAATGATATTTGAAAATTAGAATTGTGTTTGGACATGAATATAATTTTGGGATGTTTTGAACTTTGTGAGTAATCTGAGTGAAAATTTTGAAAACCAGCTTTTTGAAGTTTTTCAAATTTTGGAAAAATTTTAAAATTCATCTGCAAGTGAAAATTAAAAATTTTATGGCCAAACATTAATTTCGAAAAAAAGTAAAAAAATTTCGAAAATAAGTGAAACTTTTTTCATGGCCAAACAAATTCTTAATATGTAGCCAGGCCGCATGGGGGGACCTAATATATGGAGTAAACTTCATTTATGACCATCCGCTAGAAACTAGTCGCTAGCCACAAATTGCAATATGTATTTTATAGCCCAAAAGCAGTTATAACGGCTAGCCACCGAATTATACATCTGACCCACAAGCACAAACACATGTTCATTGGAGAAATGATTTTCGGCCCAAAATGATTTAGCCAGAAAACTTCACCGATCACAGCAGTGGCCGAAAAATTCACAGTCGTCGGAATTGAAATAGCAAGCAAACCATCTTTTAGGTCTAGATTTTCATAATATTGAAAGCCTCAAAAACAATAAATAAAACTAGAAGAAAGAGTCATTGAATTTAATGGAGGGTCACCGGTGTTTGAGTTTCCGTCCAGATCTAAAGCCAACGAGATCGAGCACAATAGGTTAGACTGATAGGGTTTTGATTTCGATTTCATGATTTGTGGTGAGGTCGAAGCTGGAGCCTGAGAACCATTAATATTAATACTACAACGGCTGAAATTTGACAAATCTTGTATTCAATTCTTGAAACCTTCCATTTCACCATGGAAGTGAATAGTGTCTTTATTGATCATTGCCATTTCCTCTTTATAATCTGTTTCAGAGGGTTGGCTCCCATTTGGCCCCCGAGTATCAATTACTCTCCCTATTCTCTGTTGCAACACGTGCATATCAAATATGAATATTTTATCAATCTTTTTTTTGGACCAAATTTTTCATAAAAAAATGTATACGAGGTTAATATTTGAAAGTCATTTTAGATTATGTATGAGACTGGAGAGCATTTCTTTTGAATATTGGTATATTTCAAAATATACATACAAATTAGACTGTCACTATACAAAATTTATACAAATAGACTGTTATTATATAACTTATATACAATAGATTGTCACTATAAAAATTATATACAAAATAGACTATCATCATACAAAAAATACACTAAATAAATTGTCATTATACTAAATATATAAAAAATAGACTGTCACTATACAAAAATATACTAAATAGACTGTCACTATACAATTTATATACAATAGACTGTCACTATATAAAATATGTACCAAATGGATTGTCACTCTACAAAAAAAGTATACAAAATAGACTGTTACTATACAACAAATATACAAAATAGGCTGTCACTATACAAAAAATATACAAAATAGACATTTCAGGCCATTGGATGTAATATGTTTGGGCGGGAGGGCCATTTTGTGTCAATGGGCAAAAACATGGGCTATTAAAATTTTAAGGTGCTATAGAGGGTAGTTTTCTCATATACTTTTTGGCATGGTGTGACAGTGTCCTCACACAATTGGCAAAAAATAGTCCTAGTTATAGATATTAGCACAAAATATCCCATAAATGTATACCACAACAATAATATGTATATTAAAATGTATATCACAACTTTATTTTTCTTCTTATGTATGTATGTATGTATGTATGTATATATGTATGTATATATGTATGTATATATATATAATTTTATTTTTCTTCTTTATTATCTAAAATATAAAATGATAAATAGAATTATTTAAAATTTATTTTTATCTCTATATCAATGTATATCATAACGAAAATAATTGTATTATTTAAATATCACAGTGTATAACACATCAAATAATGTGTATACCAAATATATATTATAAGTTTATTTTATTCTTAGTGTATATCAAAATGTATATAATTTTTTTTTGTATATCAAAATGAAATAAAAGATATTTTTTTCTTTGTATATTTCAGTGTATGACACATAGTTTCTTGTGGATATACACTATGTTGTTGATATAAAAAATGAGAATTAGATATATTATTTGTATATCATTGTGTATAACATATTAATAATGTGTATATTGATAAAATATATTAAAATTTTATTTTTGTATAACACATTTTAGATTGAAAACTCAAGTTCAAGACGACTCCACACGTGTATTCCCTATTGTATTCTGTGTATATCTCTATGTACATTAGTGATATCTCATGTATATCATGTTTAGCTGTATATATCCATGAAAATTTATGTTATATATACAATGTGATATACACGGGCGTCCATAAAAAAAGTTGTGTTGTATGCACGATATATTAATTAATATACACAGATGTCCTTAAAACTTGTCTGATATACACTGATGTACAAGATATACAACGTGATATACATATGTCGCAGTTGGATTTTTAGGTCTGATTTTTTTTACCTGAAACCAGTCTAATTCACTTATAATCTTGCTCAAATTTTGTATATAGCCTTGTTTAGGTATTTTCAACTAATTTCAATCATACCCACTCGTTCAATCCAACCAAAAGAAAAAGAAGAGAGAAGAAAAATAAAGTTGAAATATATTTTTTCTCTCTTAGTTTTTGCTTATGATTTTCTCTAATGTGAGATCAACCTTACCTTTTCATTCCACTAATTTTTTTGCATATTTGCAAGAATTTTTTCTAAACTATGAGAGCGAAAGAGAAGAGATAGGAGAATAAATACAAGAAGAGAAAGGGGGAGGAAAGCCAAAATAAACGAGTAATTTTTTTTTGAGAGAGAATACATAAAAGAGTAGTATTTTTTAGGATTTGGTATGCCAATTGTTTGGGGTATCTTTGTCAAACCTAATGTAAGACTAAAAAATTGCCAATTCCTGTTATATAGTGTTATAAAATGCCGGTTTTTGCTACGTCTTACATATATGGGGGCACTCCTAATGCAAACTTTAGACTGGCCCATGGCAACCAAATTTCAGAGGCCGATTTTTGCAACATCAATCGGTTTGCCTAAAGTTGGTTTCAAAGTGGCTAAACTAGCAAATTTGTATACACTGCGCTTATGGCTTAAATAGTGGTCTCAAAATCGGCTATTTGTGCACTTGCCCCAGTTGTGACTATACCTTGTTCCAAATTTTAATACCAAGAAAACATTTAGGAAAATAATTGTTGAAGGCGTAGAAGGCATTGGTAGTTTATATTGGCAGTTCAGCGTACGTCAATATTCAGACAGTCAGAGACTGTCTAAAACTCGTTGGGCAATAATTCCTTATTCCCTTTAATTAGACCTTATAAAGCATTTTAGTTTGTGTAGTATTATTTATGCGTCAATGCATATAAAATAATCAAGGAAAAATTTAAATTTTAGTGCTGGTAAGGAACCATGCATTTTATTTCAATTAGTTGTTGGTGAGCTGAAACGTAGACGAACAACCAGAACCAAGGTAAGAGGGATGCCTTTGATTTTCAATTCGTATTTTATGTACATATTTCCTTAAATAAATTTAATATTATTTGCTAGTTCAATGCTTCGAAAAGGTTGAATGGTTCAATTTGTTAAATTTTGAATTATTTATCCAAAAAAAGGGATCAATTCCCACTAAATACTTTTTTCTTTCTCATTCCCTTAGTTTCTTTCTGTCTATATATATATATATTTAAATTGCTTCTTATATGAAGAGAATTTTTGAAATAAAATGCTTCCTTAGCTGGAATTTGATTCCCGTATGTAATGTTGGAAATGAACACTGAGACAAGCAAATTTCTATTGAACATGATTGTTTTTTCCTTGTTTGCTAATAATGCTAGCTGTTCATTGTTATTAGTTCGCTAATCATTCACCTCAACTTAATTTTTTTTAATATTGTGGCCCCTAATGACGTCGAATCTTTTTTAGCAAAGTCTTCTCCGCCACAGAAGACTTCCATTAGTATCTCTATGGGATTATTATAACTAGTCGAGAAGAAAATGTTTGAATTTGCTTCATTAAATAATTTAAACAATGTTCTACGTTGATTTAGTCGCGAGCAATTGGTTTGAAAGAACTTGAAATTTTGGCGTGACCTTGAAAGTTTTTTCTTAGAAATCATAATGCAGCATTATTTGAGCTTAAATTTGTATTGACATCTTGTTCACAAAATGTGCGTGTAATAACTTTTAGCACACTATTGCACATTTCGTAATCATGAATTAGAACCAAATTCACATCAATTAAAAGACAAAATACCGATACTTCCGAACCTAACTAAGCCAACCTCAATTTTGCAAAAGTTTCCTAAAATACAGTTAATTCGGATTGTGTTATCTGTTGGGCACATGCCCATATTGTCCGGCCAAATGCTTAATGACCTAATCCTATTCTCTTTTGATTTTAATTTCTATTCGGAATTTTAATTATTCCTATTTAGAGTTGGTTTTGGCTTTAAGAGAAAACACCACTCATTATCTATAAATAGGACAACCTTGGAGAATTGTTCTATGCTCATTGGTACTTAAACACATAAGAGTGATTTTTGAGAGAGCTTTCGTCAAGAGAGAAGAGAGAAGAAAAGTATTCGTTTTTGCTGCAGATTTTTATTCCGATCAACCAACTTCAAATCACGTTTTCCGATTCGTTAAACGTTCGATCGGGCTGCAATTTTTACTGAGTGTTCGTAACATCTTGGTCCTTGATTTGAACGGTGAGATCGGATTTGGATGCTCGTAGAATCTGATTTCGTTCCTCGAACAGCAGCTCCAGTTTTGTGACTTCTCTTTTTCAATTGATTTATCGTTGCTATTGTTGCTCCGTGTTTGACACTTGTTGTGTAGTCAATTTGGAGAGCTTTTGTAACACTCTTATTGTTATAGTGGAGTTTTTTGGATCTTTGTGATCCCGTAATTTTTACCTTCGATTTGAAGAATTTTCCACGTTAAAATTCGGTGTTCTTTATCTTCTTTAGTTTCAGATTTGCCTCTTCCTCGACATAACATTATCATCATTATTATTGTTGTTCTTTGTGTTATCATAACCACCATCCCCATTTCGGTGATGAATAAGAATTAAGACGTTGTATATTTTGAATTGAGCGGTTGAGTTCTAAAATGTATTTATAACTCTATTTTATATATGATTCAACCTTAAAAAGTTAGATTCTGCCGAACATACAAACCTATCTTGTACCGGTGACAGATCCCATTCATAGTTTGAACCACGACCTATTTTCCTAATAAGGGCCATAGTAATTGGCGCTAAGGACAAACATCAAGGTCGCATTTTGTACATTTGCTACATTTTCTCATCACTTGGACTGCCCGAACTAGGAGTGGGCATATTTCGGTCAGAACGAAGAAACCGACTGAAATATTTTTATTTCGGTTTCTGTTCGGTCAGTTTCGAGTTAAAATTTTTAAATTTTTTGTTTTTTGGTTTCGATTTTCGGTTATTAATTTATTTAGTTCGGTTAAATGAAAAATTGAATTATTAGCATATAGGTTCTTTAAGTTATATACAGACTAAAGCCCATAGATAATAAATTAATCTATTAGGTCCAATCTATCAAAGACTCAACACAATTAAGTAGGTCCATCAGCTTCCCAATCTTAAAGACTTTCACTCTATTAAAACTTCCATATCATATATGATAGTATACCGGGAGGATTTCACACAAAGTTGTAATTTATACTATGTTTGAATTTTATGATCTATAATAGTGTGCAAAGTTTAGTCTATTTTTTTTTATAAACATAATATTTCCAAGAATTCTGAAAGTTTGGGAAAAAACAACAAATTCGCCAGTCTTATTATTACATAGAAAGAGCCCAATAGGATAATGTTCAAACTGAAAATCGAACCGAAATTAAAAAACCGAACTGAACTGAACTTATTTCGGTTCGATTTCGGTTACTACTTGTACAAAACCAAAAATTAAATAACCGAACCGAATTTCTTAAAATCGAACCGAATCGATCGAATACCCACCCCTAACCCGAACTCGTTGTTAACAAGCTAAATGGCTTTAACATGAGCACAAAATAAACCTAATGAGCGCAAATCATTGCTTAAATATTATATTATACATTTGAAGATAGAGTTTGAGTTTGACGTAGTGATAGTGTAAAAAATTGCTTACACAATCAGACGATGTTGCGACCAAACATATTCACGCAAGTATACGCGATACTCAAGTAACAAAGTAACTAAAAGTCGAATGTTGAACCCACAAGAATTTGTGATTAACTATTAACTAAATTAGACTATCCTAACTGTGTAAACACGAATTAAAACTACAAGTATTTGATTCTAAACTAATTAAAATAAAAAGAAAACATATAATGAACTCTGAACAAAGGAAGAGCAGATTTTTATATTACCAATGTGATGAAAACAATCTAGGGTTATGGACTATCTAACAATCCTATTGTATTCTTCGATTGAATTGACTAACTAATTCATCCAGCTTATTGGTTGACATGTTTAATATTGCTCATAAGAATCTGTCGAGTTCTTACTTGCCTATTCAAGCTAACCTAACGCCTATATGTCTATAGAATAAGAACTAACAAGAACACATTTATAATTTCTGTAAATCAACCAAGCAACGCAATTAGATATATGTCTATCCTAACAGTGAATCAGTTCCCTGATGCTCAGGTTCAAGAACTTGCTCTACTCAATCCTATGTGCAATCTAGAATTCCCACTTTCGAGTTCAATTCTAGATTCGTAGATAGTATTCAATTCTTGATCAAGCAATCAAATAATTAAGTGCAGGATTGAATAAATAAACTAAAACTAAGAAATGAAAATCAATATTCGAATAACAATAGTCATGAAAAAACCACAACCCGAGAACGTGAAATTTAGCTCCACATAGACATGGTAGCAAAACAAGAAATCATACAAAAAAACATAAGAATTATAAAGTTTGGTGGAAGAAAAGATGAAATCCAGCCTCCACGGCGGCTCTGTGCTCTCCCTTGGCCAAAAGTCTAAAAAATGTTCTCCCTTGGTCAAAAGTTTCTCAGAAACGTCCCCCCTTGGTCAAAAGTTTCTCAAAAATGTCTCCATCCTTAAAATAGGTTTAGGTTGGCTTTTATATGAGTTNGGGGGGGGGGGGGGGGGGAGTCTTGGGGTCGAACAAACCGAATCCAGGTCGAAATAGGACATGTTCACGTCTTGAGCGTCCAGGGCAGTGTGGGGCGCTGGCTCTGTCGCTCAACTTTTCAGCGTTCTATTTTGGGCGCCCCATGTAGCGCCCCATGCTGCCTGTGGAGCTCAACTGACCACTTTTGCATTTTCTTCCCATTTTCATTCCAATTCATGCACTTTCGTTCCAAAGCATATTCGAATGATTCCTACACATAGAGATACCATAAATTAGCACAAATCATTATATATACATTCGAAATCTACGAAATATGAGGAAAGGTTGTCTGTATAGTTAGCAATAATAACAATTATATATTGTCTGTATAGTTTCGTAACCTCTTATTTTATTTTGGGTATTTTGTCGGGTTGGAGGCTAAATTTCTCGTAGACCCTTTGTTTTGTAACTAAATTATCACATTTTTACCAAGTCCTGAACGTATATGTTGTGTTTTCGTTGTCTGAATTTTTTCTTTCGCGATTATGACTAAAAAATGAGATCTTCTCAAATCATGAACATAAAAGGAATCTTGAAACTACTTGTAATAGTAGTTATAAAAATAGGAAAAGTTATTTGTTCTTGAAAAATCTGTATTTTTTGGTGAATTATAAAGCAAGAACGGTAGAATTAGCGAGCGCGATAAGCCATGAAATTCTCCATTTGCCTGTTTATTTAATATTTAATTTTCGAAGCCGACAAAAACTCATTTTTATTTTTCAGCAACGTTAGTTGGTCTTTTTAAAGCCAAAGGTGGTGTTTGAATTTTATTTTACTTTAAATTCTGAGAATAACTTTGAGAAAAATCGTTCATTTTGATAAACTTCAATGAAAAGATTTTTCAGCATTTTGTAAGTTATTGGAATCTTTGTGTTTGTCCAAATAAATGATGTGCTTTTGTAATTCGTCGTGTTCAGACGTGATTTTGACTCGTTTTGGAAGTAATTAAGGTAAGATTTATTCCTATCTGGTGCTTTTATAAATGAGAAATTACCGCTATGTCCATTTATAAGTAGCTTATTATAAGAATTAGTTAATTCATAAAATATTATTAATATTAGTTAATTAGTTATTTGTAGCAAAAAAAAGTCAAATTTTTGTTTTCTTTTAAGTGAGTGTTATTAGACTAGATTGTTTACATCTTAAAGAGTTTGAATCTCATTTTTGGAATGATTGTCACACTTCCTTTTTTTCACCCCCGTGATAATAAAGGGTAATAAGGGAGTTTTTTTAATTAAAGTGACATTATTCGGTTTTAGGATTTAATATTATTTTTCAGAGTCGCCACCCGGATTTTTGACGATGCTCCGGGACACCGTTTTTATTTTAAAATCCCAAACCGAGAAATTTTGACTCTGTTTTAATTTGCCTGCGACCAGAAATCCGAGTAAGGAATTTTGTTAACCCGGGAGAAGGTGTTACGCATTCCCGAGTTCCGTGGTTCTAGCACGATCTCTTAACTATTAATATTTGACCTAATTATCTAATTATTACATATTTTAAACCTATTGTGTTTTTTAGCCTTTTTCACTTTTTAGCCGCTTTTAATATTTATGGATTATTCTGAAACAAATCACGATGGCCTGCACTTGTCGTTTTTGGACATATTGTAAACGCGCCACATGAAATGCACCCGCGATTTATGACATATTTATTTTTAATATTAAACAAATTTATAACCAGGTCATATAAAATGCACATCCGAATGGGATTTACGTACCATGACCATGCCACGAGAACCGTAGCCATAGTCATGATAATTTATTATTTATTAATTACTCCTAAAGCAAGCTATGATGTTCATGATTTATTCTTAATCTATTCGGGATTATTGAAGCTATTTAAGCAATCATCTATTTTGTAAAATAGGCCAACTCGCTTACTTCAAAACAAATGTTAATTGCCCGAATATTAAAGAATAAGAATAAACGAAAGCTCAAAATTACATCAATCAACATAAACCCATGAATCTGCAAAGCTCAACACGATCACTTGCCCTAAACTTTCAATAAATTCAAACAACAGTTTCTTTAATCAAAACACGATTGCAATGTATGAACTATAACGAGGGGGAGATGGAAAATTAACATACCACAAATATTAAATTATAAATAATGAATGGAGCATGAATCCTACAAATCAAGTTATATGATTATTTTTCAATGATATTTTGGAAAGTTGGCGTGAAAATGAATTCAAAGTTAAGAAAATAATTTCTTGCGAAATTTTGGATTCATTTCGTGTTTGTCCCTATACTTAACTAATATATTGGATTCATAACTGATGGATTGACTATTGGTTGTAAATCATACCTTATCCATTTCGCTAATCCAACCTTCATTTTGGTTCAAGATTTGAGTCGAGACAAACATGGCCGTATATAGAGAAAAGCTTGAATCAAAAAGACCGTTATTATTGCCAAATCTGAATTTTTAAAGCTTTTCAATTCAACTCACGGACTGAACACCACTGACCACGACGGAAAATCAACGACGGCAATCTCGAACTCGACACTAATATGCGCGAAAATAGGCTGTTTGGAACTGTATTTTGAGCTAGAATTTCCAGCTGGTTTTCATGGTGAAAACGTGAGGGATTAGAAGATGGGTTATCTTTCTCTTTTGTGTTGTGAGGTTGAAGACGCCAACAATGAGGGTCACGGTCGATTTCTCAAGGAATTAGATTCTTAGAGATTGAAAGCAAGAAGGTGGAAAGATTCAGGAGGGGGCGGCTGTGCTCCTAGATTGTGTCTTTTTTGAAGAAGAGCCTTGAGGTCTTTTTTATATTAGGGTATTCTAGGTTAAGGGGTATGGACTTAGGAATTATGGGCTTGGTCCATGTCTTGTTAGGTTTTAAATTTGGGCTAAGAAGACTACAATGATGTAATGTATTTATAAATATGTAAAATTATTCTTAATTGATTTTAATAAATTATTATATTTCAAATAAAACTAAGAATTAAAGTTGAAACTATATTTTTTTTTGGTATTTTTCAAAGATTATATAAAAATAAAAATCATGGTAATAGTATGACTACAAAAAAATAAAACTATTTTTTTTATTTATAATTTTAGTTTTTTGTGATAAAATAAAGTAAAAAACTAGTTAAAATAGCAATATTAGACCTAAACAAAATATTAAAACGCTAATATGGGTAAAATTTCGGGGAGGGTCAAAAATTACATGTCTACAACTGTCCCTCTTTGACCTGAAACGTGAAGAGTTTTCAGGATAAGAACGACGAGACAGGTTTTTTGACCCGACCTTTATTTAGAGAGACCTAAAACTAAAAGAAAGGAGAATGTGACCGAGTCCTAGTTTTGGACATCCTACATATCCCGGGTTATAAGGGAATCAGGTCGCGTGTAGTTCAAGAAGTTTTGGAGTGATGGAGAGGATGGGGGACTCGAGTGAGGTTCCGTCTCGTCGAGGTTCCGGTCCGCGGTCCCATTATTACATCAAAATCAAAAAGAAAAGACTAATTAAGCCTATCAGCTACGAGTTACAAGATTCCTATCTATGATTCTTCTGAAGCTTGGTCTTGAGTCTTGGTTGGTTCTTCATTCGGACTCTGATCTGAATCTTGATGCTTGTTGGCTGCAGGTGCTAGTTCATTCTTCTACAGCTTTTTCGGATCAAGAATGGACATGCATAGCTTGTGACTTCAATCTGTCTCGAGCAGTCCACATCTTTTCCGCTTCTGTACTTTGGGGTTAAACTCTTTTCGTTTTCTTCTTTTCTTTTATTCTGAATTGAGACGTCTTCTTTTGGTCGTCTCGAATCCATTGTCCAAAAACTGTAATTTGCACAAAATCAAAAAGCAAACGAACAAAATTTTCTGCCCCAGTTTTCACTAGGAAATTTTTTTGAGTTATTGTAAGGAAATCTATACTACTTTATTATTGAAAGCGGTGAAAAGCCGGGAACAGTGCACTAGGAGTTATTATAGACTAGGGAGTGGATACCATATGCCCAAAGGTAAAATCAACTAGGGGTTGGAGACCCTATGTTGGAAGAGAATTGACAGGTTATGCTGTCGTCAAGAAAAGATCACCGGGTTATGCTGGTGTCTGGAGAAGGATCAACGGGTTATGCCGTTGTCAAGAAAAAGATCATCAGGTTATGCCGGTGTCTGGGAAAAGGTCAACATGTTATGCTGTTGTCAGGAAAAAGAGATCATTGGGTTATGCCAGTGTCAGGAAATGATCAACAGGTTATGCTGTTGTCAGGAAGAGATCACCAGGTTATGCCGGTGTCTAGAAAGGTCAACAGGTTATGCTGTTTCCTGGGGAAAAGAGATCACTGGGTTATGCCAGTGTCAGGAAGTGCTCAACAGGTTATGCTGTTGTCAGAAAAGATCACCAGGTTATGCCGGTGTCTGAAAATGAGATTCATCGGGTTATGCCGGCATCAACTAGGGAATGAATACCTATGTTGGAAAGAAGACTAGGGAGTGGAGACCCTATGTCTAAAGTTATCAACTAGGGAGTGGAGACACTATGTTGGCATCAGGTTATGCTGGCATCAACAAGGGAATGAAGACCCTATGTTGGAAAAGCGACTAGGGAGTGGAGACCCTATGTCTAAAAATAAAATCAACTAGGGAATGGAGACCCTATGTTGGAAAATGAGACTACTAAATTGTGTATCTATGCTAAAATGAATCAAAAATGATTTTTTGTTTTTCTAATTTTTTTTTATCTTAGGAGAAAGATTCATCAGACGAAAACATGTATCCTAGGAGAAAGATTCATCGGACTAGGTTTTCTTTATCTTAGGAGAAAGATTCATCAGACTAAGACATTTATCCTAGGAGAAAGATTCATCAGACTATGATTTTTTATTATCTTAGGAGAAAGATTCACCAGACTAAGATTTTTATCCTAGGAGAAGTTCATCAGACTAGGTGTTTTTATTATCTTAGGAGAAAAATTTATCAGACTAAGATTTCGATCCTAAGAGAAAATTCATCAGACTAGGTCCCTTACTTTTTGTTATCTTAGGAGAAAGATTCATCAGACTAAGACATTTATCCTAGGAGAAAGATTCATCAGACTAAGACATTTATCCTAGGAGAAAGATTCATCAGACTAAGACATTTATCCTAGGAGAAAGATTCATCAGACTAAGACATTTATCCTAGGAGAAAGATTCATCAGACTAAGACATTTATCCTAGGAGAAAGATTCATCAGACTAAGATTTTTATCCTAGGAGAAAGTTCATCAGACTAGGTTTTCTGTCTTAGGAGAAAGATTCATCAGACTAAGGTTTTTTTATTATCTTAGGAGAAAGATTCATCAAACTAAGATTTTTATCCTAGGAGAAGTTCATCAGACTAGGTGTTTTTATTATGAAAAATTCATCAGACTAAGATTTCGATCCTAGGAGAAAATTTATCAGACTAGGTCCCTTACTTTTTGTTATCTTAGGAGAAAGATTCATCAAACTAAGACATTTATCCTAGGAGAAAGATTCATCAGACTAGGGGTTTTTATTATCTTAGGAGAAAGATTCA
>ML427167.1:0-14639 GCA_005239525.1 Nicotiana knightiana | reverse complement strand
ATATATATATATATATATATACATGTGTATCTTATCTTCTTTTATTCAATAAAAAAATAAAAAAAAATAAAAAATTTAAGAAAAATAAATTTAAATAAAAATAAAAAATAAATAAATAAATAAAAAATAAATAAATAACGGGAAAAATAAAAATTAAATTAAAATAAATAAAAAAAAATCACCCAAACACCCCACTCCCTCACATCTCTTCCCCCACTCCACCCATGCCTCACCCCCACTCCTTCACACATTTTTCCCACTTCCCCCACTTAGCACACTACAACACATACATCTATATAATGAGGGGGTGGGCTGAAAGAAGGAGGGGGGATTCTAAAAAAAAAAAGTTGGAAAAGGAAAAAAGAAACGAGAGAAAGAGAGGAAAAAGAAACGAAAATTTCTGAAAGAGAAAGAAAAAAAAAGAGGGAAAAAAGGGGAAAGAAAAAGAAAAGAAGAAAAAGAGGAGAAAAAAAGCAGAAAGAAAAGGCTGCTGCTGGAGAAATTCTTGCTCGAACAGTGTTGTTCTAAAGTTGAGTTAAGGACTGTTGTTGCTGGTTCTGCTTCATCCGTGGCTGGGTTTCATCATCTTATTTTCAGACTTAGGATTTATTCGTTGTTGTTTAGGTACGTACTGAAACTAATATGAAAGTGAAATTGTTCTTTGATTTCGTCTGTTGTTTTGGCATTTGAATTTTTGATTTTGATTCAATGTTAGCGTGAAGTAAAGTGTCACCGGTTTCAATAATAAGTCACGAATTTGTTTAGTGTTTGAACAGATATAAGAGAAACTTTCGACTTAGCCTTAGCTTCAGAAGCACTGACAATAGCCATGCTTTGGATTAATTCATGTCCCAAAAACTCCATGTTAATCTCAAATTTTAAGAAAATAACTTATGAACATTGTAGCTTGCTTTAAGTGCTGATTTTTTCTTCAAAAATAAAATCAAAGTACGCGTTTGCGCGGCTTTGGAGTTTTTCTTAAGTAATTAAGTGCTATTAATTATGTACACGTACGCGTGACATGATTTTTAGCAAGCTAAAAATTGTGTACATGAGTGTAATGTGATTGGAATATTTT
Organism: Nicotiana knightiana; assembly: GCA_005239525.1. Lineage (NCBI taxonomy): Eukaryota > Viridiplantae > Streptophyta > Magnoliopsida > Solanales > Solanaceae > Nicotiana > Nicotiana knightiana. The sequence goes on along the minus strand of ML427167.1, from coordinate 13,561 downwards.
TAGTTGTGGAGTTTCTTTATAAGCTTAGGACCAACCTTTAACGTATAGGGGACCTTTATTTCAATTGAGAAACATTTAATTTCGTCAAAACTCGGTTTTTCACCGAACTGGGAACCCTGGCGTTTGGACCCAAAGGCCTGGCTAACGCAAGGCTAGGGCTGGCGTTTCAGCCCTAACGCCTGGCTAACGCCAGGCTAGGGTTGGCATTTCAGCCCTAACGCCTGGCTAACGCCAGGGTAGGGCTGGCGTTTCAGCCCTAACGCCAGGCCAGGGCTGGCGTTTCAGCCCTAACGCCTGGCTAATGCCAGGCAGGGTCAGTTTGTTTGGTTTTGTCGCCCGGCTATCGCCCGAGTGTCTCCTTTCACGTATGTTCCGACGTAGTTGCATCCCTTTAGCTCCGTTTCATCTCCACTTCACCCATACATGAAATAAAGTCCATTAAGCACTTAACAAGTGTATTATTATTTTTTTTTATCATTAATGCGTATAAAATGTATGGTATATCACATGATTAAACTATGCAATCTAGTCTCGCATCATACGCGCGACATGGTTCTTGACACGTCAAATTAAACGAGTATACGTACACGTGACTCGTATTGAGGTAATTATTTAGATAGTCGAATAATAAGAAACATTAAAAATACGNTCCCGGGTTAACAGAATTCCTTACCCGGATTTCTGGTTCGCAGACAATTTAAACAGAGTCAAATTTCCTCGATTTGGGTTTAAGATAAACCGGTGACTTGGAACACCAAATAAACTATTCCAAGTGGCGACTCTAATAAATAAAATAATCCCATTTCGAATAATGTCACTTTAATTGGAAAAACTCTCATACCCCTTGGGGTGTATAAAAAGGAGGTGTGACAATTTGTACGAGGATACAAATGAGATAGAGATAATACTCTCCAATCTATCTCTTTTTCCAGCCGTTTATTTTCTCCCCCTATGTTGGGAAAACTGATTCATTAAAATGACAATCAGCAAATCTGGTTGTAAACAAATCTCCTGTCATAGGCTCTAGATATTTTATAATATAAGGAGATTCATAACCAACATATACTCCCAACCTTCTTTGGGAACCCATTTTGTGCGTTGTGATGGAGCAATTGGAACATATACCGCACATCCAAAAATTCTTAGATGGAAAATATTTGGCTCCTGACCAAAAGTCAACTGTAATGGGGAGACTTCATGATAACCGGTTGGCCTTATGCGCGCAAGTGCTACTGCATGCAAAATAGCATGTCCCCACACTGAAATGGGAAGTTTTGTCCTCATTAGCAATGGTCTAGCAATTAATTAGAGGCGTTTAATTGATGATTCTGCTAGACTATTTTGAGTATGAACATGAGCAACTGGATGCTCAACTTTTATTCCAGTGGCCATACAATAATCAGTAAAGGCCTGAGATGTAAATTCACCAGCATTATCAAGACGAATTGTCTTAATTGCATAATCTGGAAATTATGCTCTTAACCTTATTATTTGGGCCAACAATCTCGCAAATGCCATATTACGAGTTGACAATAAGCACACATGTGACCATCTTGTAGATGCATCTATCAAGACCATAAAATACTTGAATGGTCCACATAGAGGGTGTATAGGCCCACATATATCACCTTGTATACGTTCCAAAAATGCAGGGGATTCAATCCCAACTTTAACTGATGATGGTTTAGTAACCAATTTTCCTTGGGAACAAGCAGCACAAGAGAATTCCTTAAATTGAAGAATCTTCTTATTCTTTAATGTGTGCCCATTTGAATTCTCTATTATTCTGCGCATCATGTTAGAACCAAGATGGCCTAACCGGTCATGCCAAATGATAAAATCATTAGAAGTAGTAAACCTTTTGTTTACTATGGCATATGATTCAACAACACCAATGTTTGTGTGGTACAATCCAGAAGAAAATGCGGGTAATTTTTTATGCACACATTTTTTCCCAGCTTTCATTGTAGTAATATAAAGGNTGCTAGACCATTTTGAGTATGAACATGAGCAACTGGATGCTCAACTTTTATTCCAGTGGCCATACAATAATCAGTAAAGGCCTGAGATGTAAATTCACCAGCATTATCAAGACGAATTGTCTTAATTGCATAATCTGGAAATTATGTTCTTAACCTTATTATTTGGGCCAACAATCTCGCAAATGCCATATTACGAGTTGACAATAAGCACACATGTGACCATCTTGTAGATGCATCTATCAAGACCATAAAATACTTGAATGGTCCACATAGAGGGTGTATAGGCCCACATATATCACCTTGTATACGTTCCAAAAATGCAGGGGATTCAATCCCAACTTTAACTGATGATGGTTTAGTAACCAATTTTCCTTGGGAACAAGCAGCACAAGAGAATTCCTTAAATTGAAGAATCTTCTTATTCTTTAATGTGTGCCCATTTGAATTCTCTATTATTCTGCGCATCATGTTAGAACCAAGATGGCCTAACCGGTCATGCCAAATGATAAAATCATTAGAAGTAGTAAACCTTTTGTTTACTATGGCATATGATTCAACAACACCAATGTTTGTGTGGTACAATCCAGAAGAAAATGCGGGTAATTTTTTATGCACACATTTTTTCCCAGCTTTCATTGTAGTAATATAAAGGCACTCAACCTTTCCTTCAATAGATGTCTCAACATGGTAGCCATTTTGACGAATAGCTTTGAAACTAAACAAGTTTCTTTGAGACTTACTACAATACAATGCATTATCAATAGTTAATATCATTCCTCCTGGTAGTAATAAGGTCGCTCTTCCAGAGCCCTCAATTAACTTTGTACTACCAGATATTGTATTAACATATGCCTTTTTCATAACCAAATAAGAGAAAAATTTATTTTCTCTTAATATTGTGTGAGTTGTAGCACTATCCAAAAGGCATAAATCTTCATTACTCATCTTGGATCCAATTGAAGACTGGGAATTTTATTTTCTTCATAATAAAAAAATAAAAGTGCAACATGAGAAATACGGAAAAACTAACAATAACACATGACAACTTAAGTACTACTTGAACATAAAAATAACTTTAAAACGAGAGATTAAAAAAATACTGAAAATAAAAATAACAACATAATTGCATTCCCCATAAAATGATCAAACTTTAGTTTTGATCTCCAAAGAAGTCTTCAACTTCCAAATGAGTAAGATCATCGAGGCCTTCAAAATCATCATCATTCAAAGCAAGATTTGCCTCGGCATTGTCATTATTTTTGTTTGAAGGCCCTGCCTCAAAATCATTTTTAAAGGTCAAGTGAGACTTCACTAGGGCATTAGAAGAAGATGCTCCAACATTATTTGTCTTTCTTTTGATGGAGTTTTGATAAATCCAGACAAAATGCTCAGGTGCACGGCATTCAAATTTCCAATGACCTTTCATGCCACAGCGGTGGCAGTGACCGCTTTTGCCTCTTGAAGGATTGTTTTGAGAACCCGTATTGTTCTCTCATTTGCCATGACCACCACGATGACGACTATTATATCGTCGCTTACCATTGCCATGCCCACGTACATTCATATGGCCATGATTATCATTCTGTCTTTTTCCATACTTATCACGTCTAGCTGCCATATTCGCTTCAGGAAGCGGAGCTGACCCTGTGGGATGGGCTTCATGATTTTTCAGCAAAAGGGTATTATGTTGCTCAGCCACCAAAAGGCATAAGATCAATTCAGAATAATTTTTAAAACCTCTTTCATGGTATTGCTGTTGTAGTACCATATTTGAGGCATGAAAAGTCGTAAGAGTCTTTTCCAACAGATCCTCATCATTCATAACATCCCCACATAATTTCAACTGGGAAGTTATTAGAAATACAACAGAGTTATACTCACTTACGATTTTAAAATCTTGCAACCGTAAGTGCATCCACTCGTATCGAGCCCTTGGCAATACCGTAGCCTTAAGATGATCATACCTTTACTTCAGGCCAGTCCACAATTCAAGTGGATCTTTCACTGTTAAATATTCAACCTTCAAACCTTCATCCAAATGATGACGAAGGAAAATCATGGCCTTCGCTTTGTCCTGGTTCGATGCCTTATTACCCTGAGTAATGGTGTCACCAAGGCCTTTAGCGGCTAAGTGAATCTCAGCATCCAGAACTCATGATAGGTAATTCTTTCCAGAAATGACAAGTGCCACAAACTCAAGCTTTGAAAAATTCGACATAGTGAAAACTATCAAAGAAGATAATTAATTAGAAATCATTAGGATAGTAGTTAAAGAATATTAAAAATTGACATAATATCAAATTTGTGATTTATATACACTAAAGTGATAATTCCATAGAAAAGAATTTTTTTTTCCTTCAAATTATTAGAATCCTTGATGTTAACTAGAACAAAAAAAATGTCTTCTAACTTTAATTTTAAATGTCGAACAACATAAAATAAGTATTTTTCTATTAATTAATTCTACTAACATGAAAATTAGCAATTTTCACATAACAATCATGCAAATAACTTAAAATAAAGAAACATAGAATTCTTTATTTTTACACATATCTAGAGATGTGAGAAATTATGAAATTGCATATTAAAGACACTAATCATGAAATCAAAATATGACTAAGAAAACAAAATAAGCAAATATACCTGAACAACAAAAAGAGCTCAACTTCGTGTTGATAACGTGTTAAAAATGTAGCTCAAAGTAACAATGTAAGACAAGAAGATAATTAGAATAAGAGAAGAAGAGATAACTTTCTTATTTCATCAAGTGTTCAAGTGTATAATATATCACATTTCATGCCTCTATTTATACTACTACATTGTAGATTACAAAAGGATTGCCTTAAACATGACATTAACCTTTGAGATCATGGGGAAGATCATGGGGAGAGGTTATGGAAGTGTGTGAGTTACAATCATAAAAGTGATAAGTAGTGGGAGTGGTGGACATCCACATTTACTAAAGATTTTATAACAAATAGTGATTAATTGCTTGTTTGGCCAAGTTTTTTTTGGGCAAAAGTGTTTTTTGGCGAAAAATATTTTTGCCAAAAATTCTTTTGGCAAAAAATGAGGTGTTTGGCAAAGCCTGTAGAAGAAAAAAAGTACTTTTGAGGGGAAGTATAAGCATACTTTGAGAAGCAGAAAAATGTAGCTTCTCTCAAAGAGCACTTTTCTGAGAAACGCTCATGAGAATACACTTAGAAGCAGTTTTCAAAAGCTTGACCAAATATTAATTATTCTCAAAAATATTTTTCAAATTAATTAGCTAATTTATAAAATATAAAAAAAACTTTTTTGAAAAGCACTTTAAAAACGTTAAGTATCAAATTGGGAAAATTTCACATAAGAACAACCGAGCTTCATACTTTTTAATTTTATAGCCCACATTTTAATTTACAACCAACTAGCCCAAAAATAATAGGCTAAGATTCAACATCCAACTCCAATAGGTTCTTGAAATTACTATTTATTTTTAAAAAAAGATTGCTCAAGCTTTTAAGTTAATTTTCGAATTAGTAATTGTGACTCAAATATTAGTTCAACAAACCAAATTCATTTGGGTGGTAAAATTAAATTTTAACAAGCTTAAATATGTAGGTTTAAATTTCAAATTTGATTTTGTGAGAAATTTGGAGTGGATGTTATTTAAACTTGTTAGAAATAGTATAAGGAGGTTGTATATAAAATTTGAAGTCATTTAATGAAGATTTGGACTGGTTTTGAACAAGAATTGTAACTGAAACTCGTGGAAGAAGTTCGTCTACAGACGCTTGTATAAAGGTGTATAAAAGTGTATAATAGTGTATAAGATGTGTTTATACAATCATATACACTATTATACAAGATTATACATAATTATACAAAAAACTGACTTCGTCTTCTTCCTTGCGTCTTTTCTGAAATTTAACTCAAATTTTGCTCAAATCTACTCCAAATCACATCAAATTTAAATTTTGAACTCCTTTTGATATTTTCAATCAATTGGAACAACACCCAATCCAAACAACTAACAAACTCAAAAAATCCTATTTTCGAAAGCAAAACTTTGAATGACCTTTAATGGTGGACTTCTACTATTCAATTTTCTTACATTGTAACCAGGTGAGACGGGGGAAGCAGAAAATACACAGCCCTTGAAGCATATGTAGAAGATGTAAGAAGAAGAGAGTGAAAACAATAGTTGTGAGAACACATATTTTAACTCCATAACTTTTAGAAGCAATGGTTGTAAGAACATAGATTTTGAATTTGCTAGTATTTTTAAAATATTTATAATATGGGCTAGGTCGAGTGAAACTTAAAAATATAGATCATTTTTTGTTAAAGTGTGAAGTGATATGTATTTTGTTGTAATTCTTTCTATCAAATAAGCACATTCTAGAAGGTTGGGCAAAGAGGCTATAAAAGTGGCTATTTGCCAAATATTTCCAGGGAAATAGTTAGCCCTCATACCCTGTCCCACCTCGACTCACTGCCATTCCCAGTCCCTTTTCGGAATTTCCGGTGCGCACTTAAGATTTCCAGTTTCCTCTTCAGGCGACCTTTTCGACTTGCAAGTTGCAAATAACAAGTGACTTGTCTTTTCCCCTGCCGTTCAATGCCGCCGAAAGCTGCGTCGGTGCCGCGGTGCCGCCGCAAAACTATAATGACCGCCAGAAAATCCCTTCCTAAAGTTACCAAATCCACCGGTTCCCCCACTACCCCACCGTCCACCACCACTGCCGATGTCGCTGACGTCATCACTACTAACTCCGATGAATTGTCTCCCAACTCTACCAATTCTAAAGGCATCAGCGAGCAATCCCTGATCTCGCAAGTTCCTGAAGCAAAAAACACGGTTATGAATATTGGGGAAACCACCGAGGAAACCATGTTGAGCTCGCCGGAGGATAAGAAAGTGGAAATTGAAGCTGCTGGGGAGCAGAAAGTAGGAGTTGGTAAGAAAAAAGTGGTTAAAAAGACTGTAAGGATTGTCAAGAAGATTGTTAAGAAAAAAGTCCCCAAATCGAAGAACGAAGAATCAGTCAAAGGCGGGGAAAATGGTGACAGAGAAACTGTTTCGGATTCATTGGCCACTTCTCCAGGCATTATTGAATCAGAAACTAAAAATTTAGAGCCTACTACTGCTGCTACAGTTGGCGACGGTGGCGACCCAGAAAAAGGCAATTTTTATCCAATAGAAGTTGAGAAAGGTACTATCGTTGCGGCTGAAGATATCTTAGAAAACGATGGTATGAAGGATTGTGAGGTTAGTGTATCTAAACATGAATTAGAGCTTCCCATTTCGGATGCAAAGGATAATATAGGTTCTCTTGAGACAGGAAACGTAGTTCTTAATTCAGAAAAAGGTAACCTTCGTCCAGTTAAAAAGATTGTCAAGAAGATTGTAAAGAAGAAAGTCCCCAAACTTAAATCTACGGTCAAAAGTGGGGACGCAGAAACTGTTTCGGATTCAGTAGCTAAGTTTAGTCCTCCAGAGACTGAAAATCTAGAGTCTTGTAAGGCTGTATCAGCTGATGGCGAGCAATCAATGAAATACAATCTACATCCTATGGAAGTTGAGAAAGCTACTAATGTGAGTGCAACCCAAAATACATTAGAGTCTCCAGTTTTGGAATGTAAAGACACTACGTTTGTTGAGACTGCTGATACGGTTTCTCAAGCTGCACGCCTTGATTCAGAAACAGGTAATCTTAATGTTTCTGCTAGTGATAATTTGGACTCATGTAAGGATCAAAATTTGGAAGAAAACAGTCAGAGCAGGGATGAAACAATGGAAGCTGCAGATACTAATCTGAGGTTGAACCAAGGAATAGTATTGAGTGGGGAATTGGAGGCATTAGAGCGGAAGAAGAGGCGGAGGACAGAGATTTTCATTGGAGGATTAGACAAGGAGACAAAGGATGGTGATATTAGGAGAATCTTTGAGGAGGTTGGTGAGGTTGTGGATGTAAGAGTGGTGAGAAATCGTGAAACAGGGAAGAACAAAGGGTTTGCGTTCGTGCGGTTTGCTTCCGCGGCTGATGCAAAGAAGGCTGTAGAAAGATATTCCAAAGTTGAGGTAATGCCGTTTGGAATTACTATGGAGCAAAAGTTCGTTTAAGTAGTGCGTTGTGGCTGTTTTGTCTACACATAAAACTATTAAATCTAGTGTGACAAGATTCGTATGGATTTTTCGACCTAGCTATCAGTTTCCTAGATCCTACAAAAGTTTCAAGCTTATTAATTAAACTAATTCTAAATAAATTTGGCTTCTCATGATGTTATGTATATAGCAAAGAAATTCTAAAATGTAAGCATGTGATTTTACTGTCATCCTTTATGAAGAGAGTAGAGTATTTTGGTATTCCCTCTTTCACTCTCATTTACAATTAGCTGTTATAGGTTATCTAAAGAATGATTGGCTGTTATATCCAAACCATTTTACAAAATCAGGTTTCAACTGTTCAGACTTACCTTCCCATATTTTCAAACATTTCTCATTTTGCAATTTGATAACAAAGCTAATTCTCGTGGTTTGAAGTATCCTTTTTCATAAGCCTCGTGTGAATAGAGAAAAGCGGCTACAATCTAATAGCTAAGTATTTTATATGAGGCGCCTCATACTATTCAACATGATAGGCAAAGTTTTGGATTTTTGTTTTACCGTCAATCATCCCCAAAATTCTTTATGTGTTTGGTAAAAAAAATAGGCAGCAATTTAGAGGGTGTCTTGCAAACCTAAAATGAATAAGTAAAAATGCCTTATCTCGAATTGTGTAAGCTTTTAGATAAGGATCTTAGCACAAAACTTTTTTTTTGGGAGAAAGGTGACAGCAGAGCAACTTTAACCAACAAAAACTTTATTTCCAAGCAGCAATAGTTGCCTTTTTTCCCTGGAAGGACTTAGAGCGATTTATAGTAATGTCACTATTGGTGGGTCATGCTTGTATATAAAGGGAACTTGTTGAAAATGTCAATAGGGCTCTGATGATTTTGACAATCTTATGATCTATTATATCTATCAAGTTGATCTAGATCCTCTGATAAAGATCAACATTAAAATATGGAATATTTAACTTACTTTTCAATTTTGGCTAATGGTAGTTATGGACTATGGATTTGCTTTTAGTTTGATCGATTTACAATGCAAGCACATGACTTTTGTTCTTAGCTGCATGCTGTTGTTTTCTTTTGGCAGAATACTATGGTCAGATTTTTGTCATATCATGCATCCACCTAATGTTACTACTAGTCAGAAATAGCAGTGTAGCACCAATGATTTCGATAATATTCAGTTTAATGCTTTAAATAATGTCAATTTGGGAGTTCATTCTCTGTTCTCTCTATGCGGTCGCCGATCTTACCAGTTATGCTATACTGGCGTGATCTTTTCTAACATTTCTTATTTTGCTCTCTTTAGAGTGTGATGGTATGATATAAGTGTATCTACAGGAATCTAGATGATTTAAGATTTATCTGTTGGAAGCTTATCTGTATTCATCCCAAAAAATAGATTGCTGGAAGCTTATCTAGTAAATTTGTGTACCCTAATACAGGTTTGAGATAGGTGCTACATTTTGGAATGTGGTTCAGTTAAAACTTATTTTTGGATACCAAGCTTTAAATGGATATTGGTTACAGATACCTTTTTTTCTGGTTAATAAGTGGATGTGGCTACCAATTCTTAAGATGTGCTTTGTGTAATTGTGCTAGTCATAAGTACTATGGTTTGAGGTAAAATCATACTGTCTGGATGTCAATTCTTGTGATTCTTGGTTCATGCAATTTTCAGTTTCCACCCAAAATTACGGGCATACAGAATAATATCTTTTAGCTAAGTTTACTTGTGCAGTCCTGTTGAGAAGACAATTGCAGTTTCTGCACTAAGGCCTAAGCTGTTGTGTGCAATTGACTAACATATTTGTTTGATCTTGAAACCTAGATATCTGGAAAGCAATGTGGTGTATCCCTTGTTGAGGGTAATGACACAATATACCTAGGCAATATTGACAGGAAATGGAAGACTGAAGACGTAAGCTTTACTGTTCGCTACTGATCATTTTAATTCCTCTGGGTTAAAGTGACTTCTAAAGAGTTTATCTCTTGACAGGTAATTGATCTACTGAAGAAGGCTGGAATTGAAAAGATCGATAAGGTTACAGTTATGGCTAATCCTAATAACACTGAGCAGAATCGAGGGTTTGCGTTTGTTGAACTTGAAACAAATAAAGAAGCTAAGATTGCTTTTAATAAGCTTCAGAAGAAGGATGTTTTTGGGGAACACATGAATGTAAAAGTTGCATGGGCGCAACCTTTAGTTGAGCCAAATGAAGAAGAAATGCTAAAGGTCAGTTTGGAAACTTATGGAATTAATATATTGATGCTTATCAACTTGTTTACCTGAAATAAATGCAAAGTGGTGCCAGCGAGAAGCCTCAATTTGTTCTATTTTGTTCTTTATCTTTCCCTTTCCTAGCATATTAACTATCTGTGTCTAAAATGCACCTTTTAAATTTGATTAAAATACTTAAATTGAAAGTGTTTTGCCTTTGTCAAGGTTAAATCAGTTTATGCTGAATATTTACCTTCCACATGGAATGAAGAGAAAGTGCGGGACTATTTTGGCAAATTTGGTGAAATTGAGAGTGTTGTTCTTGCAAAAGATCTTGCTTCCTCAAGAAGAAAAGATTTTGCCTTCGTCAATTATATAAGCCGCGAGTCTGCTCTAGCATGCATTGAGGCATTCAGTCACGAACCAGTCAACGAAAGAGGATCCAAGGTTTCAGTGTCAGAGTAATCTGCTGCTAAGTTATTGAGAAAATTGCTTTGCTCATGATTATATTAATGTTGATTTAATTTTAGGTACACTTGAAGGTATCTCTTGCAAAACCCGTTCCTAAGAGCAAGCAAACTAAACGTGCAACTGTTCCTACTAAAAGGGAATCTCGTGCGGAGAAGAAATTACAGGACCCATGTGAGTGTCTTGAAACCCTTATATTTATTAATCTGATGACAGTTTGATGTGATTATCTGTGTGCTTTTGGCCTTAAAACCTTGATGACCCTTATTTCTGTAAAGTATATAGATCAAAGAGTGGGGAATGAATTGCTTGATTATCCTCTCAAGTATGTTGGAATTTCGATGATGTACAAGCCAGATAAGGAACATACCTAGCTCATTCTCCTACCTAAAATAATTACTGGCATTCTAAACCTTTTCATATGTACAAGGTGCATATTTTTTATATAAGTAAAGATCATATTCTTCGTAATAACAACACTAAGGTTGTGCAGAAATATGTATATAGCAAACACTTAGTTCGCTCTACAGTTACAGGGAATCAAAATGATACGACACTCTTTTCATTTTCGGACGCTCCAAAATGTTTGACACCATTCCATTTCTCTACAACTTACACAACTTTTAAGATTCTAAATTCATTAAAATATTCACACTTTAACTTTACTGTGATGTTTGCCTCTTTTCAACCACTACTTTAATATTCTTTTCCATTCACTAATATATTATAAAAGTCAAATTGGCATATTACTTAAAATCCATGTGCAGTTGTGCACTCAGACACACCATCACATAAAATGAAACAGAGAGTACGTTTAACATTGTGAAGAAATGAACTAACTCAAACGCAAAAGTTAGCTCATAAGTTAAGCATGTTCATTTCTTCACATGGTATTAGAGCTAGACCCACCGATCCCTGATGTTGTGTTTCTCAATGTTGGGACGTGTTGTGCGGGTAAAGTAGGGGTGTTAAGTCCCACATTAGTTGAGGGAATGGGTTGTGATCTCCTCACACGATTTTGGAAATTTTCACCTCGTGAGCTAGTTTTTGGGGTTGAGTTAGGCCCAATCTATGGAGTTAAACAATTGTCACTTGATAGCAGCAGTGAGTTCTTGTCTCTAATGATTAATTTCTTTCTTGCGGTTATAGCTATCTCTAAGAGGAATGAACCCAGCAAAAAGGTAAATTACATGAGAAGATATACTGAGGATCATAGAACCGATAGAGGATCTTCTGCAACCAATGAACTTCTGCACCTCTTGAGACAACAAGCACCAGCTAGTCAGATCCATTCAGGTTTAGTGTTTTACTTTTCAATTCTACAATTTTTTCTTTTCCTCATGTCAACATAATTGGTTGACTTAGCTTTCCATTTCAAATGTTCTGCTTGTGTAATGTACTTGTTTTTCAATAATATCCTCTCAAACTCATTGGCATTTTGATAATTAAGTAGATAGTTACTTAGAGTAGAATGGCGTGTTAGGGTAACACAATGCCTATGTGAATAGAACTTAATGCAGATGCACTATGTGTTGTTTATTCCGTTTTATTCAACTCCTTATGTTTAATATGGTCCGAAGGGCATGAAATCTGGAATGTCATCTGCAAGGGACTATGTTATACCTTAGTGCCAAGACATCTAATGAACCAGGTTTTACTTCTAAATAGAGGCCCCTAGGAAAATAGCATAACTTTTTTTGTCTCTGCTGGAATGTGAACACCGATCTCTCATGGTTTCACTCGCTTACCATTAGGCTGCACCCTTGGTGTTAAAAGGAAGACTTTGGAGCCGTATTTTTGTTTTCAAGGAAAAAATTAAAGCAAGAAAGAAAGAAAGCAGGATGTTGGAAGTACCATCTAGTGCCTAGTAGAGGGACGTAGGCATTTGAATCCATGTTTGTGAGAGGTATAAGTGCTATAGATGCGCGGGACAAGATTGGTGCCTTGTCAGGCATTAGGGATGGTCGGCAGAGATTTTATCACCTGAAATTAAAATAGTCTGGCTGCTGTCTTCACACCGGATCAAATGAAGCAAGTAGCACGATAATGTCTGATGGAGAGTTCAACCTCCATCGTGATCGCCATGAGGAACGAGCTAGAGAAAGCAAGGAAAGAAGGGGGGGGGGGGGCAAGTTTAGTCAATATAAGTGAACTTCTGAGAACCGGACAATGATGAAAACAAAATGGTAACTGATTAGGTAGAAAATGGCAATCATGATTGCACTTCTAATGCTCGTATTGGTAACGAAGTGTCCTTTTATCTCGTCTTCTATTGGTGCCGGGATAAGATTTCATTCATCTGTGTTTTTTTTTGTTTTGTAAAAGGTAAATAACATGTATATTGAAAATAATAGAAAGCTTAGCGCCAACCTGGTGCTTGCTTGGACAGTCTTAATCTTCTCGATCGGACAATTGGCTGGACTAGACTTCTCATGCTAATCTCATAGCACAATGCCCTCGGCAATTATTTGTACTTGTTTCCCCTATTAAAGGAAAAAAGATAATTCTTGTGTGGAGTATGCTTGAGAAAACAGAAAGACAAATGGGTGACGGTGAAGGAGAATCCAGATAAATATTAAGTAACAAGATGGAGAATTTAGACAAGTGGGCATGCTCCTGTGGCGAGAACAGGGGCGTATCTATAGCCTACAATACGGGGCACATGAACCCATAGTCCCTCCGCCAAATTAGGTATTTTATGTACGTATTTTTTAGAATTTGTCTAGTATTATGTGTGAGAAAGCACGGGAGAAAATAATATGTTATATATTCTTTATACAATGATACAATGAGC
>ML427166.1:0-59010 GCA_005239525.1 Nicotiana knightiana | reverse complement strand
AGAATTGAAGAGAGCATGATCTTAACCCTTCAGGGGAGCAGATTTGTGGTTAGGATAGGAATACACCTAGTCACCGTGGTTAATTAAACATCGTAATCTTAATGCGTTCTAATAGATTAATTTCAAAGGAATATAGTCGTTAATCTATTGAGAATAGGCGAGTAGTGCTTCGGGAGAAGGCTATGAGAGCGTTTATCGATTAATTAGCAACCATGAGTGAATTATATGAAAGGGAGAGTTAATTAGAATGCAATACGAGTGGTGAATAGATCACAACCCTGGAATATTTGTCTCTACTGAATACATAACAATAATTCTTGTCACTTGATAATTAGTTATTTCATAGAATCTTAGTATAAAATAGTTGCATCCTTGATTTTATTTTGGCTTGATTAGATAACGATTAGAATGATTTAGCAAGTAGTTTACACAAGTCCTTGTGGGTACGATATCTGGACTTAAAATCCTATATTACTTGTCGACCACGTACACTTGCATGTGCATTGGGAAATCAACCAACAGTAACCAACAGTGGCTTGAGAGTAGGGAATCTGAACCTTTCAAATGGTTACATTCACCTTCTCAAAAAAGCACAGAGAATAAAAAAATATAGAACAATTATGAGATGAATAGGACCTTTAAGGGGTTGAATCTGACCCCTTTCTATGGTTAGATTCAGTCCCTAAAAGGCAAAGAACCTATTCTGTCAAAAATGATATAGGAACATCATCAAGGTTGGGTCAAACCCCTTTTATGGTATGACTCATCCTATGAATGCTTAAGAAACCTACTGGTATTACTGTCCTAACAGCAATTTTGGACTGGTAACTAAATTGCTTTATTTGTGTCCTTTTGATCATTAAAGGAACTCAGATAGCAAGTATCTATAAAGATCTAGACTTAGTTTTGTGTTGGCATTATTGGGTTAAAAGTCTGACCCATTCATGGTCAAATTCCCCCCTATGACCATGTATAAACAGTTGTAGAATAGTTAGATTATTATTACAAAAGGCATTAAGACAAGAATCTGAACCCATAAATGGTCGGATTCATGCCTTAAGAAATGCCTAAGAGTAGTCAAATCATTGTATGAATTTAGGCAACAACCTGTGGAATGATTAAAGGGTTGATGGGTTTGCATCTTCGGAGCTGAACCTGACCTCTTCATGGTCAGATTCATTCCAAGAAGAGTGCACCAAAGTAGGTTCTGTCCTTTAGAATTGACACTATTGCATGATTGGGATTAAACCTGACCCAATAATGGTCATTTTGCCTTACAACATGCCTAGAATGTGTCTATTAAGTTAGTCGTCTGGAGATTAAGAAAAATAGACAAAAATATAGATTTTAAAGCCCCCTGAAGGCCGGCTTGCGCAGGAGCAGTGTTGTTCTCTTTCTACTTTGTTACTTATTGTTTTCCTTTTAGGAAATTGTATTTCATAGTGAAATGATAATGTAATAATATAATTTTTTTTTGTATTTTTAGTTGTAAATATGGACTGGATACCGTACACTATTATTTCAGGGTCCTTACTTTTCTTGCTAAATCCAGAATTGGGCCAGCTTGATGAAACAGCCCATTAAGGCTTTGATCGAGTTTAACCCCTTAGGCCATCAGGCCATGAGGGAGTAGATGGGCCCAAGGATTAGAATTATCTTCTTTAAAAACTAGTATGATGAGAGTAGACGT
Organism: Nicotiana knightiana; assembly: GCA_005239525.1. Classification (NCBI taxonomy): domain Eukaryota; kingdom Viridiplantae; phylum Streptophyta; class Magnoliopsida; order Solanales; family Solanaceae; genus Nicotiana; species Nicotiana knightiana. The sequence continues at coordinate 57,320 of ML427166.1, read as the reverse complement.
TCAATTCAAAGTATGAATTTATATCCGAACTAGTCTATATGAAAATCTCTCTGAAAATATCTGCTAGAATTTTGGAATCCTGTTATTTCAGATTCCGTAACTTTCATATGAATAGAAAATTGGTGATCCAAAAAAAAAAAATTTGTAACTTATCTCCCATCCTTTAAGTTTTTTTTTATATAGATGTATGGATATTGGTACCTTAAAAATACATACAAATCCCGATTTTAGATCTGCGTTTAGGCTGTCTAAAAATGGACAAAAACTACAAAGTGTGAACTGGTAAGATCTGTCTATGCCATGCTATTCTTTCAAGATTACAAATTTTCTCACAAAGAACAATAGATAGTTCTAGCTTACCAATTCAAGGCCGAAAAACAGTAAATAAGGTGTTTGTATGCTTATAAGCGTATGCATGAATAAATATTTAGTTTTCACTGCTATGCTTCTTATTATTCATCAAACTAGAAAGTAGCGACCCTTAAGACTTAACTTAATTTCCTAAATCAGTGGCCTTCCTACAAACTAGTCGCAATTGGGATTGCCAAAAGGGTTGAAACAACTTGGGGGCTAAAATATGGCCATAGCCCGAAACCTGCTATCTTTAGACTGATGAATATCATTTCAGGCGATCTTCTAGGTAGAATGAGACCTTTAGTTTGAAATTTGATAAGATCGAATATTATCTCTAATCTACACTCGGGTGCGACAACTCATGTCCCCATCTTCAACTTCAAATTACAATAAAAATCACATGTTGTAATTACGGGTGCATTTCATGTGACGTAGTTATAATGTGTCCAAAAGACAAACAAGTGCACTCCATCATTACTTGTTCCAAGATAAATCCATAAAAACAGCTAAAAAGAATGAAGGCTAAAATGCACAATAGGTTTAAAATATGTAAATAATTAGATAATTAGGCCAAATATTAATAGTTAAGCGACCGTGCTATAACCATAGAACTCGGGAATGCCTAACACCTTCTCCCGGGTTAACAAAATTCCTTGCTCAGATTTCTGGTACACAGACAACTTAAAACAGAGTCTAAATTTCCTCGGTTTGGGATTTCAATAAAACGGTGTCCCGGAACATCGTAAAAAATACAGCTGGCGACTCTGGAAACTAAAATAAATTCCAAATCTGAATAATGTCACTTAAAGTGGAAAAACTCCCTTACTACCCTTTTATTTATCGGGGGTAGGGAAAAAGGAGGTGTGACAACTGCCGAGGATCGAACGGCCCAAACCAAAAATTCATTCTAAATCCGTCGTGGCGTACGGTCTGCTCCCATGAGAGTAGAGGAAATAACACTCTGCTCGCGGAATGTAAATTTCGAAGCGGTCACATGGAGATACGCACAATCAACAATCCGCCCTGAATACGTCGGGAACACAAATACTCAAGAAAACAGTTTTTCTCCGGAAAGTGATAAAATCCTTATTAAAAGAAACATGAAATATAGGTTTTGAAATCTTTGTTTTTGAAACTCATTTGTCAAGTTTAGTGATACTCCATGATACAACTCAATCCAGGTACACAAATATCGACAGCGGAACCAATTCTCTTTCTAGAAAATTAACAAAATGAAATCTATCTTTCTTTTAGATATTCAATTACGTTTCCGATTATATTAGCAATTTAATATTACAGGCAGGAATACAGGTACACACATAAGGCATGCTAGTGGGTCCTAGGCTACCCGGACATGGCATAATACTAGCTACGCATGGACTCCCGTCACCTCGTGCGTACGTATCCCCCGAAGATAATAGCATGTACTGATTTAATACACCTAGGGGGACGATTCCCCCCTCACAAAGTTAGAAAGGAGACTTACCTCGCTCCGAAATTCCAACACCGGCTTTCAAGCCCCTCCTATGACTCCAACGGGCGCACAACGCTCCAAAACTACCACATAATGGCAAAGCAATGAAAATTCATCCTAATACTCACAACAAATTCAGATTATATACTCTCCCAACCCTGCTCGGAGAAATGACAAAAATGCCCTTGGGCCCACGTGCCCGGAAATTCAAAATTCTCAAAGATACATTCTACCCATCGCAGGTGCGACTCTGACTCAAACCAGCATCACTTCTGCGGTCCCTTCTCCGCACCTACGCTTCCGCAGGTGTGACCGATCTTCCGAACCTACGGCCTCTTCAGCTCCAGCCCAAAACTAGCACCTGCGGAGCGTCACTAGCCGCACCCGCAATCAAAGCCTCGCAGGTGCGGTCACACCAGATGACAGCAGCCTTTAGCCTTCTTCAACTTCAAACATTGATCCGTCAACCACCCGAAATCGACCCGAGGCCCCCGGGACCCCGTCAAATTATACCAACCTGTTCCAAAACATAATGTGGAATTTCTCGAGGCCTCAAATAACATCAAACAACACCGAAACCATGAATCGCACCCAAATACCAACTTTATGAACTTAGAAATTTCCAACTTCTACATTCGATGTCGAAACCTATCAAATCACGTCCGATTGAACTCAAATTTTGTGCACAAGTCATATTGAACATTACAGACCTGCTCCAACTTCCGGAATCGCATTCCGACCTCGATAACAAAACTTCCACTTTAAGTCGGATTTCTCAAAAACCTTCAAATTTCTGTCTTTAGCCAAATGACTTCAAAATGACCTACGTACATCCAAATTCACGTCCGATCGCGCTCCCAATTCCGGAATCACCATACGAAGCTATTCCTAAACTCGGAATCCCAAACGAACATCAACAACACTGAAATGCACTTCAAGCTAAAATCTATGAAATTCTTCTAAAATACTAACTCCCACAATATGCATCGAAACGCTCCCGGGTTATCAAAAACCCGATCCGGACATACGCCCAAGTCCGAAATAATCATACGAATCTGCTGGAACCTTCAAATCCTGATTCGAAGGTTGTTTACTCAAAATTCACATCTTAGTTGATTTCTCCAACTTAAGGCTTCTGAAATGAGAATTTTCATTCCAAATAAATTCTAAACTTCCTGAAATTCAATTCCGACCACGCCCACGGGTCATAATACCTTAAATGAAGCTGCTCACAACTTCAAAGCGCTGAACGACGCGCTAGAGCTCAAAACGACCGGTCGGGTCGTTATATTCTTCCCCACTTAAACCGATGTTCGTCCTCGAACGTGCTAAGAACTACTCTGGAGTTATTTGAAATCACTGTTTAACATTTCGAGCACCTGCTCGTGCTACCACAACCTAGTCGAGCACAATAGCTTGATCAAATCTAGAGATTTCTTCTTTATCCATAAAATAAGCTCAGAATTCATTCAAACACCTGAAATTCTCTCTAGCCAGGTCTTGTTCAATTATATAAGCACTACATCAACTAGCACACGATATACCAAATCATAACTGCATACCCTTGCTGAATCGGCACCATGCACCATGCACCGCATAACTCATCATCTGACCACAATGACGCTCCCTGAACCTTAATAGCCAAGGTCCACGAATCTGATGCTCCCAATGCACCTCATAACAAATATACATACACCATGCTATAATGCTGACGATACCACCACAACGGAGGAAATGTGCAGAAATTCATACTCAACTGCAGAGTTAAAAAATCCTCGAATACCTCATCTTCACTAGAATCATCACTTCATTATGAACCTGAATAATGGTATTTTCTCTTTAATATACACTTCACATAACCTCATCGCACTGATCCCTGATCCGATAATCTCGTCACACCCAGTATGAACTGCTCAGACAACAAATTACCCCAAACATGGCCAACAGCCTCACATGACACCACGTCGCGCCAATAGGCCATAACTCGAACATGATAATAAGAAATGACTCAGGACGGAACTATTCAGCTCGCACAACTAATATGAATTCTTACCAGAAAATAGGAAATAAAACACAAGAAAATTAATATATATTAACCCTTCTCATCATCACACTGTTGTGGCGTGCAACCCGATCCAAATAACATACCCGTGGCGATGTGCCACCCGATCCCATCATAAAACTCACATAAGGAAATATACACGGAGCTGAATTGCTCACTATTACAAATTACTGAATATCGATCACAAGCACGCTAAGTGCATAATATCATCATGGGGAGACTAATAGGGCCGTATGCAACAAAACTCAAGCACAACTGAGGTGCGATACATATATACACTCTGGATCTCGAGAGCTATCCTGCTCACATAACATCCCCACTACTCGGGACCTCTACACATAAGAAATTATCAAAGCCATTTCACAACTCACACGGCACAATCACAATAACACATGAATTTGATGAAGACGGAACAACACCCGCTGTTCTAATATCTTTCCATGAAAAATATCTCTATTGAAAGGAACATGCCTGGCTCATACGGATCCCATAATCATATTTAAATCCATCCACAAGCATCGAGCCACCTTGCTCGCACCAAACTAGGCTATTAGCTTTTGCCTGGGTTCATATTAACCCACTTCCTCTCATAATACACGAGAACAACCATCATCACTGGGACTAACACCCCATAATCCATAATCAACTGAACCGAACGCCCTCCAAGTGTAAATTCTCAATTAATCAATATTGCACTTCTTTATACTCAGTCCAAATCTGAAATCCATCAAGTGACTACATGTCACACTTTATACAATATTTTCGCGGTCATGCTTCCACGACCTTCAACACAAGGCAACAAGTCTGCACATCCACCACTGGCCATACTACGCTGTAAGACAATTCAAGAAATCATACTAGAGTACAAGGCCACCTCCACCGAATCTCAAATCTCAGGTGACACTGAAGATACACCAGCTTATACTGAACTTTCAAATCACTTTTCCTTGCTCTTCCAAGCTCAAGACATCCTTATCATCACTGAACCGAAATCTCGATTCTTACTCCCAGTTACATACTGCTTTCCACACCTAACAAGCCAACATGGGGTAGTGCAAGAATTCCATCATCACTTCTGAACCACCAATAAGGTTAACACTTCATCCCAAAGAAACCTTTTACTTAACTCAATTCAAGAGTACCATCTCAACCACGAGTGAATTCCCGCAATCACCCAACATGCAAATCCTTAAGTAGTAGTCTATACCAACATACCCCTTTCGGGATCCGCCTACACCTGACAGGCCATAGAACTCAAATGCTCCTACATGAAATCTGTTACGACGGCCGACAAGACCTGCACACACCGGCACAAACCACATGCATAACTTAATTTCATCAAAAGAACTGATCACTGCCGCAAACGTGCCATTTCAATCATGGCTAATCAACCTATTTGCTTTTAATCATCATCAATTGCCTCAGGAATAATAGAAACTTTCTTCAACTCATAGAAAACTCAACGGTCACCCATCCCGAGTGACCTTGATTCCCGAGACTATGTTGCCTAACTCCCTCAACCCGGCTCATACCTTTCTGATAATCTTTTCTTCAATCCGGAGTCTATTTCTCTCACTCCCCCAATACTATCATGCATGATAAAACATACCATACACCATTCCAACCATCCTCCATTTTCTCAGAAATTACTCTGCAAAAGCTCGATTCTCGATCATACTGCTGCCTGAAACCCTTAAACGCCGCATTCTTGACTTTTGAACTTACAAGGACCGCTATTGAGAGTCACCCGCTCTGGCTGGCCCCGAATACACTCAATTCCAAGGCTCTTCTAGCACATGAACACCCCTTTGAAGGAAACACGTGACTGAGTCACTATCCTGAAAACTCACCTATACCTTAAGCAAAATTCTGGATCTTCCAAAGCCTAACCCTGGCCCGATAGTGCAAACTTTTGCACACATTCATCAAATCCCATGCACAATCAGCATTTTACTCTTTTCCCTTAGCTGAAACAACTTGCCAACACACCAACAATTCGCAACCCTATGAGAAGACAACCCTACAACCCTACTGCAGATGGTGGGACTCCCCCACTTAACCCGAAGCTACTCCTTGCACCACTCTAGACCCTGCCGAGATCCTTTCTCCTTTGATGACACGATCTTGCTCAACCAATCCGTCCAAATTCTTCCAAACTCTCTTTCTAGCACTCCTTAAATACTCAAATTTTCTAGCATCATTCACACATTCCGCCTCCTACCGAATAGCCACTAGAACCCCTCACCGAGACCTGCCAACCCTGCTATCGCTCACCTATTCACAGAAGATAACCCACCTGTGGAAATCACCCGCGGACACTTTCCAACGACGTTGAAATGCACGCTCTCTGCGACTTCCATACCCCATCCTACGCTCTACTTCATTTACCAACGTTACTAGTCCGTTCGCTCCTCATGGACATCCATTAAATGCGCGACAATATCTTTAAATTCCAAACTATGCTGCCTCTCCGCCTAGCTTCTTACACCTGGCTTCCTCGAAATGGAACCCACCGCCTAGCCTCACTTAAGGATCACTCTCTACCAATTGCATTCTTCAATACTTCTTCGTAATACTCTGACCCCATGCAACCGAATAAACCATAGCACCGACATACTTAACACATTTCGTTCGATCAATGACGACGACTTCACGTCACAGGTGCATATCCCACCTCACTTGAAGACACCCAGTCTTACTACTTTATCAATCCCAACCGGACCATTACTAACCCAAATGCCTTTCCTCTGCCGGAACTAAAATACCAAAGTCTCGAAATCACACTCTAAGAAGACCTCCCTTCAAACCATTCATCATCCTCAACATACGGGCAAACATTCTATCATCATATCGACATCGCGCGATAACCAATCGCAAGCATCATCACTATCTGAGCATAGCCTTAAGGCTCCCAGAAACACAGCTACTGAGCTGAAACAACATATTATTCTTCTGCAGGGCCACAACAACAACCCCCACCAATTACACATGGAAGCATCTCGAATTAAATCCGTAGCACCATTTCAATTCCTCAAATCCCTGATTCATAGCAAGCGCTTGCGACGCGTAAGATTGAGTAGGAATAAGCATAGGCATAAGCCTCAAAGGAATCAAATCGCACGATGACGAATCAAGAAGGGAAGTACTCCGAACAGCCCTGTAGCCTCTCGAAGATAAGAACAGACGTCTCCGTACCGATCTGCAAGACTCTACTAGACTCGCTCATGACTCGTGAGACCTAAGAGAACCTAGTGCTCTGATACCATGTTGTCACGACCCAAAATCCATAAGGTCGTGATGGCACCAGACATCAATGTCAGGCAAGCCAAATCATTAATTAATTGAAATAACTTTCCGGTTTTAACATTTATGAAAAACATTTCCTTTCACTTTATTACATATCAACCAAATAAAAATATGTTAGTTAAAAACAAGGGTTTGAATACTACACTTTAACAAATATAACCCAACACATCCCAACATACCGCAGAACCTGGTGTCACAAGTACATGGGCAATTTCTAAGAATTTATACAAACATCCCAAAGCCTGTCCGAAATACAAATTTGGACAAGGGAATATAAACTGAAAGTAAATACAGTACGAGGGAGACTCCGTCCGCTGCGGATCGCCTCCTGATGATACAGCTCGCCTAAGTCTCCGAATCCTTCACATTGCTATGAAAGTACCTGTGCAATAAAAATGCACAGCAAGTGTAGCATGAGTATAAAAACAACGTGTACTCAGTAAGTCGCCCGCCTAACCTCAGAGAGGTAGTGACGAGAGGTCGAATTAGATACACACTAAGGGCCAGCAAATTAATTAACAGTGTAAGATGAACACGATAAGCATGTAAAGGTAGTAAAGCAGCATGTATATAAGGCACTGAGCTCCAATTAAATACTGGAAATAAACAACAGAAACCACCTTCTCGTTATTTTCCAAATATCTTAAATAAACAATTACTTCTTTATTTTCTCCCAAATATCTTATCACTTCAAAATCATGAAGAAAACATTTAACAATTTAGCATGCGCATACAAGATAAGGACAACCGGCCTGAGCCGTCATAATAATCACTATGTGCACTGCCGAGGATCGAACTGCCCGTACCAAAAGTGCACCTCTCAATAAAATACTCATGTATATGCACTGCCGAGGATCGAAGGGCCCGTACCAAAAGTGCATCTATCGATATAATAATCCTCTCTGTGCACTGCCGAGGATCGAACGGCCCGTCCCATAAGTGCACCTCTCAATAAAATACTCATGTCTATGCATTGCCGAGGGTCGAACGGCCCATACTAAAAGTGCATCTCTCAATATAATAATCCTCTCTGTTCACAGCCGAGGATCGAACGGCCCGTCCTATAAGTTCACCTCTCAATATAATACTCATATCTATGCACTGCCGAGGATCGAACGACCTGAACCAAAAGTGCATTCTAAATCCACCGTGGCGTACGACCCCCTCCCATTAGAGTAGGGGAAATAACACTCCACTCGCGGAATGTAAATTTCGAAGCGGTCACATAGAGACACGCACAATCAACAATCCACCCCGAATACGTCGGGAACACAAATACTCAAGAAAACAGTTTTCTCCGGAAAGTGGTAAAATCCTTATTAAAAGAAACATGAAATATAGGTTTTGAAATCTTTGTTTTTGAAACTCATTTGTCAAGTTTAGTGATACTCCATGATATAACTCAGTCCAGGTACACAAATATCCACAGCGGAACCAATTCTCTTTCTAGAAGATTAACAAAATGAACTCTAGCTTTCTTTTAGATATTCAATTATGTTTTCGATTAGATTAGCAGTTTAATATTACAGGAAGGATTACAGGTCACACATAAGGCATGGTAGTAGGTCCTAGGCTACCCGGACATGGCATAGTAGTAGCTACGCACGGACTCCCGTCACCTCGTGCGTACGTAGGCCCCGAAGATAATATCATGTACTGATTTAATTCACCTAGGGGGACGATTCCCCCTCACAAAGTTAGAGAGGAGTCTTACCTCGCTCCGAAATTCCAACAACGCTCCTAAACTACCACATAATGGCAAAGCAATGAAAATTTATTCTTATACTCACAACAAATTCAGATTATATACTCTCCCAACCCCTCTCAGAGAAATGACCAAAATGCCCTCGGGCCCACGTGCCCGGAAATTCAAAATTCTCAAAGATACATTCTACCCATAGCCGTACTAGTCCAATCATACCATTAACTCTACATTCTATACTCAAATTCGTGGCTAAAATTCAAAATTTACATTTTCTAGGTTTCTTCAAAAATTTCCCAAATTCCTACCAATTTCCATGCCTAATCCATGCATATAATCCTGTATTTGTCTAACAAACGGAAGGAATTTACTTACCTTGATGCCTGTCGAAAATCCCCCTTGAAATGCTCTCCAAAAATCGCCCATGACAATGAAAAATGGGTGAGAAATGATAAAAACCCGTCTTTAAAACATTCTGCCCAGGCCTCTCTTCGCACCTGCGGTCTAATACGCACTCCTGCGGCTCCGCACCTGCGGAAATTCCATAGCAGGTGCAGCTCTGACTCAACCCAGCATTTCTCGCTTATGCGGTCCTTTCTCCTCACCTACGCTTTCGCATGTGCGACCCATCTTCCGCACCTTCGGCCTCTTCAGATCCAGCCCAGAACTCACACCTGCGGCGCCATTAGCCGCACCCGCGGCTCCGCACCTGTGGTCAAAGCCTCGCAGGTGCGGTCACACCAGTTGACAACAGCCTTTAGCCTTCTTCAACTTCAAACATTAATCCCTCAACCACGCGGAATCCACCCGAGGCCCCCGGGACCCCGTCATATTATACCAACATGTTCCCAAACATACTGCGTACTTGCTCGAGGCCTCAGAGCACATCAAACAACACCGAAACCATGAATCGCACCCAAATCCCAACTTTATGAAGTTAGAAATTTCCAACTTCTACATCCGATGGCGAAATCTATCAAATCACGTCCGATTGACCTCAAATTTTGCGCACAAATCATATTCAACATTACAGACCTGCTCCATCTTCCGGAATTACATTCTGACCTCGATAACAAAACTTCCACTTCCAGTCGGATTTCTCAAAAACCTTCAAATTTCTATCTTTAGCCAAATGACTTCAAAATGACCTACGGACATCCAAATTCACTTCTGATCACGCTCCCAACTCCAAAATCACCATACGAAGCTATTCCCAGACTTAGAATCCCAAACGGACATCAAAAACACAGAAATGCAATTCAAGCCCAAATCTATGAAATTCTTCTAAAATGCTAACTCACACAATATGCATTGAAACTCTCTCGGGTTATCCAAAACCCGATCCGGACATACGCCCAAGTCCGAAATCAGCATACGAATCTGATGGAATCTTCAAATCCTGATTCGGAGGTCGTTTACTCAAAATTCCCATCTTAGTTGATTTCTCCAACTTAAGGCTTTTGGAATGAGAATTTTCTTTCCAAATAAATTCTAAAATTCTTGAAATTAATTTCCGACCACGCCCACGGGTCATAATACCTGAAATGAAGCTGCTCACGACTTCAAACCATTGAACGACGCGCTAGATCTCAAAATGACCGGTCGGGTCGTTACACTAGGTTTTGGGGCAGTGTATAAACTGTTTTATTCATTTTGTTGCTTTAAACTGCTTAAGCGAAAGAATTTCTGAAATATCATAACCGTTTTGGAAATTTTAAAAGTATTATGTCAGTATGTAATTGTTGGCTAGCCTATTTCCATGTTAGGCGCCATCACGGTCGGCTTAGGATTTGGGGTCGTGACAATCAGTTGGAGAATTTTAAATTGTATACAGATTTCTATTTTAAAAAATTGTTAAATGTTATTTAATTATTTTTGTTATTCAGTTAATGTTAGGATTACCTAGTCCCTAAGACTTGGTGCCATCACGACACCCAACAGATGGAAATTTGGGTCATGACAGAATTCTAATCAAAAGTATAGGAGGTAAAACCCTTCTTCCTTTTGATATACCTCCGATGACAAAGCTCTCTACAATAACAAGTAAAGAAGAACATCTCAATTTTCCCAAAGAAGAAGTAGTGTTCCAAAGGTTTGCAATAGCAACTTCGAGATTCTTCTCTTCAATCCAAGATAAAAACTTTGGAAACCAAAATCCAAAGAGAAATTTGTGCTGATTTAGCTACAACCTTTTGGAATCGCAAGAAACACATTGTTAGGCTCCCTTACGAACCTGACTTTGATGAAAAAATCATCCCCACAAAAGCTCGTCCTATACAGATGAATCATGAGCTAACTATTCATTGTTAAAAAGAAATCAATGATCTTCATGAAAAACACATCATCTCTCCAAGCAAATCCCCTTGGAGTTGTGTTGCCTTTTATGTCAATTAAAACTCTAAAATTGAACGAGGTGTCCCTCGATTATCCATCAATTATATACCTTTATACAGAGCACTTCGCTGGATTAGATACCGTATTCCAAACAAAAAGGATTTACTTCAACGGCTTTGTGTTGCAACTATCTTTTCAAAATTTGATTTAAAAGCAGGATTTTGGCAAATTCAAATAGATCCCAAGGAAAGATATAAAACTGCTTTTACGGTACCATTTGGACATTATGAATGAAATGTAATGCCATTTCTTTAAAAAAATGCCCCTTCCGAATTTCAAAGCATAGTGAATGATATTTTTAATCCTTTTCACAATTTATTATTGTTTATATTAATTATGTTTTAGTATTTTCTACTAGCATAGATCAACATTTTAAACATCTAAAGGTTTTCTTCAATGTTATCAAGGAAAATGGATTAATTTTATCAAAGACTAACTATAGTCTTTTTCAAATCAACATCCAATTTCTGGGGCACAATATCCAGCAGGGAACCATTGTCCCTATTCAAAGATCCATAAAATTTGCTCACAAATTTTCTGACCAAATTTTAGATAAAACTCAGCTTCAAAGATTTTTAGGATGTGTTAATTATGTATCATATTTCATTTCAAGCCTTCGAAATTTGCTAAAACCTCTCCATGATATGTTGAAAAAAAACCTCAACCTCTGTGGACTTTAGTCCACACCAACATTATCAAAGAAATCAAATTGAAAGTCAAAGACCTTCCTTTCTTATCTCTCCCTGATCCTTCTGGATTCAAAATAGTTGATACAAATGCACCAGACATTGGTTATGGTGGCTTTTTGAAGTAGAAAAAAGACGACAAGGAGCAATTGTTGCATTTGCATCAAAACATTGGAATAATTCCCAACAAAATTATCCTATAATTAAAAAATAAATTTTAGCAATTGTTTTGTGCATTTCTAAATTTCAAGCTGATTTATTAAATCAAAATTTTTTGTTAAGAATTGATTGTAAAGCTGCAAAATTCGTTTTACAAAAGGATGTACAAAATCTTGCTTCTAAACATATATTTGCTAGATGGCAAGCTATTTTATCTATTTTTTATTTTGATATGAATATATCAAAGGGAGCTGAAACTGTATTCTAGAGTTTTACCCAAGAATTCTTGCAGGGGAGATAAAGTGCCAAGAAAAAGGAAGCAGAAATATCAGATCCTCCAATACCTGCTCTTCCTCCGCCTGAGCAAAATATTACTGAAGCTGTACCAAAACAATCAACCACAGATTTCGAAACAACATACTATTTCAGTTGCCTCCAAGAAACTCTCAAAAGGTGCAACTAGACCAAGCCAACCCAAATATAGAAACCCATATGTAATGACCTGACCGGTCATTCTGAGCTCTAGCGCGTCGTTCAGCGGTTTGAAGTCGTGAGCAGCTTTGTTTCAGGTGTTATGACCCGTGGGCGTGGTCGGAATTGAATTCCAGGAAGTTTAGAATTTATTTGGAAAGAAAATTCTCATTTCAGAAGCCTTAAGTTGGAGAAATCAACTAATATTGGAATTTTGAGTAAACTACCTCCGAATCAGGGTTTTAAGGTTCCTGTAGGTTCGTATGATGATTTCGGACTTGAGCGTATGTACGGATCGGGTTTTGGATAACCCGGGAGAGTTCGTCTAATATTGTGGAAGTTAGCATTTTAGAAGAATTTCATAGATTTGGGCTTGAAGTGCATTTCAGTGTTGTTGATGTCTGTTTGGGATTTCGAGTCTGGGAATAGGTTCGTATGGTGATTCTGGAGTTGGGAGCGCGATGGAGTCATTTTGCTAAAGATAGAAATTTGAAGGTTTTTGAGAAATCCGACCGGAAGTGGAAGTTTTGATATTGAGGTCGGAATGAGATTTCAGAAGTTGGAGCAGGTCCATAATGTTGAAATTGACTTGTGCGCAAACTTTGAGGTCAATCGGACGTGATTTGATAGGTTTCGGCATCAGATGTAAAAGTTAGAAAATTCTAAGTCCATAAAGATGGAAATTGGGTGCGATTCGTGGTTTCGATGTTGTTTGATATGATTTGAGGCCTCGATCAAGTCCGCATTATGTTTTGGAACATGTTGGTATAATTGGACGGGGTCCCGGGGGCCTCGAGTGGATTCCGGGTGGTTAACGGATCAATGTTTGAAGTTGAAGAACGGTGAAGGTTGTTGTCATCTGGTGTAACCGCTCCTGCGAGGCTTTGATCGCAGGTGCGGAGCCACGGGTGCGGCTAAGGGCGCCGCAGGTGCGAGTTTTGGGCTGCAGCTGAGGAGGCCATAGGTGCTGAAGATGGGTCGCACCTGTGGAAGCGTAGGTGCGAAGAATGGACCGCAGAAGCGAGAAATGCTGGGTTCAGTCAGAGCCGCATCTACGATAGAGTTTCCGCAGGTGAGGAGCCACAGGAGCGGCTATTGGACCGCAGGTGCGAAGGGAGGCCTGGGCAGAATGTTTTAAAGATGGGTTTTTGTCATTTCTCAACCATTTTTCATTTCTCATGGGCGATTTTTGGAGAGCATTTCAAGGGGGATTTTCGTCAGCCATCAAGGTAAGTAAATTCCTTCCATTTGTTAGATAAATGCGAGATTATATGCATGGATTAGGCATGGAAATTGGTAGGAATTTGAGAAATTTTTAAAGAAACATAGAAAATGTAAATTTGGAATTTAGCCACGAATTTGAGTATGGAATGTAGAGTAAATTGCATGATTGAACTAGTAGGACTATGGGTAGAATGTATCTTCGATAATTTCGGATTTTCGGGCACGTGGGCCTAAGGGCATTTTGGTCATTTTCCGAGAGGGGTTGGGAAAGTATATAATCTTATTTTTTTGTGAGTATTAGGATGAATTTTCATTCCTTTGTCGTTATGTGGTAGTTTCAGAGCGTTGTGCGTCCGTTGGAGTCATCGGAGGGGCTTGGAAGCCGGTATTGGAATTTCGAAGCGAGGTAAGTCTCCTTTCTAACTTTGTGAGGGGGAATCGTCCCCTAGGTGAATTAAATCAGTACATGCTATTATCTTTGGGGGCTACATACGCACGAGGTGACGGGAGTCCGTGCGTAGCTACTATTATGCCATGTCCAGGTAGTCTAGGACCCACTAGCATGCCTTATGTTTTGTACCTGTAATCCTACATGTAATATTAAACTGCTAATATAATCGAAAACGTAATTGAATATCTAAAAGAAAACTAGAGTTCATTTTGTTAATCTTCTAAAAAGAGAATTGATCTCTCTGTGGATATTTGTGTACCTGGACTGGGTTGTATGGTGGAGTATCATTAAGCTTGACAAATGAGTTTCAAAAACAAATGATTTCAAAACCTATATTTCATGATTTATTTCAATAAGAATTTACCAGCTTCCTAAGAGAAATTTTTTTTTTCTTGATAAAATATGGATTTATTATGTGGATATGTGTAGCCTTGGGTGCCTGAGTCGCTTGAGTGATTCGCGAGCAGGATGACCCTGTATTTGTGTGTGTATTCATATGAGCACCTAAGTCGCAAGTATGATTCGCGAGCAGGCTAGCCATTTTATTTTAACCGCGTCGCATGATCGATTCGCGAGCAGGGCAGATAGATGCATCTATGGTTCGAGCCGTTCGACCCTCGGCAGTGCACAGTTTCTTATTGTTGGTCCGCGCCGTTCGACCTTCGGCATTGCTTGTGCATGATATTTGCTGCGTAGTTGCTATGATTTTTTCCTGATTACTTGCCTGAAATATTAAATTATCAAGAGAAATGACAGAGATTTAATGTTATTAAAAAGAGTTTGGGACGAAGTTGTTCCTTCCCGTCTATTTATTATTATTTGATTAAATCACCATGTTGATTAATTGTTAATATGACGAAGATATAAAGTGTTAAACGTGTACGGAGTTGAAAAATATTTAAATCCCGATTTTGATAAATTGGCTATGATAAATCATGCTTAGTGTCATACTTAAATCTTCTAAATTGACCTTTAGTAATCGTCTAATTTGACCTCTCGTCACTACCTCTCTGAGGTTAGGCGGGCGACTTACTGAGTACACATTGTTTTTGTACTCATGCTACACTTGTTGTGCATTTTATTGCACGGGTACTTTCATAGCAATGTGGAGGATTCGGAGATTTGGCGAGCTGCATCATCCGGAGGCGATCTGCAACTCACAGAGTCTCCTTCGTACTGTATTTATTTCATTTTAAATTTCCTTGTCCAGTTGTCTTTCAGACAGGCTTTGTAATGATTGTATAATCTCTTAGAAATTGCTCATGTACTTGTGACACCGGGTTCTGGCATATGTGTTGGGATATAATTGCTTTAGTGTAATCTTTAAACCATTATTTTTAAGTAACATACTTTTATTTGGTTAATATGTAATTAAGTGAAAGGAAATATTTTCATAAGTGTTTTAAAACCGGAAAGTTATTTCAATTAATTAATGATTTGGCTTGCCTGACATTGATTTTGGCGCCATCACGACTTTAGAGATTTTGGGTCGTGACAACATGGTATCAGAGCGCTAGGTTCCCGTGAGTCTCACGAGTCATGAGCAAGTCTAGTAGAGTCTTGCGGATCAGTGCGGAGATGTCTGTACTTATCTTCGAGAGGCTACAGGTCTGTTAGGAGTATTTCCCTTCTTGATTCTTCCTTGTGCGAGTTGATTCCTTTGAGGCTTATGCCTATGTTCATTCCTACTCAATCTTACGGGTCGCGAAGCGCTTTCTATGGATCGGGAATTTGAGGAATGGAAATGGTGCTACGAATGTAATTCGAGATGCTTCCATGTGTCATTGGTCGTGGCTGTTGTTATGGCCCTACAGAGTAATCATATGTTGTTTTAGCTCAGTAGCTATGTTTCTGGGAGGCTTAAGGCTATGCTCAGGTAGTGATGATGCATGCGATTGGTTATCGTGTGATGTCGATATGATGATAGAGTGTTTGCCCTTATGTTGGGGGTGATGAATGGTTTGAAGGGTGGTCTTCTCAGAGTGTGACATCGAGATTTCGGTATTCTAGTGCCGCCAGAGGAAAGGCATTTGGGTTATGAATGGTCTGCTTGAGGTTGATAAAGTAGTAAGACTTAGTGTCTTCAAGTGAGGTGGGATAGGCACCTGTGACGTGTAGTTGTCGTCATTGATCGGATGGAATGTGTTAAGTTGGCGGTGCTATGGTTTCTTTGGTTGCGTGGGGTCCGAGTATTGAGAAGGAGTATTGAAGAAAGCGGTGTGCAGAGATCATGAGGTGCGGTGGTTTAGTACCTGGTAAGGGTTGGTAATGAAGGCAGCTAGAGAAAGATGATCTTCGGAGAGCTTCAAGTCTTGGTGATATGCTGGTTTGAGAGCTACGAAGAATGGTCTTGAAGTTAGGCTAGGCGGTGGTTCCATTTCTAGAAGGCCACGTGTAAGAAACGGAAGTCGAGCAGTCGCAAAGTGGGGGGAGCGGCAGCATAGCTTGGAATTTGAAGATATTATCGCGCATTTAATAGATGTCCATGAGGAGCGAAAATACTAGTTAAGTTGGTAAATGAAACAGGGTGTAGGATGGGGTATTGAAGTGGCAGAGAGTGTGCATTTCAGCACCGTTGGAAGGTGTCCATGGGTGATTTCCATAGGTGGGTTGTCTTCTGGGAATAGGTTAGCAATGGCGGGGTTGGCAGGTTTCTGTGAGGGGTTCTAGTGGACAGTCGGTATGAGGCAGAATGTGAGAATGATTCTAGAGAATTTGAGTATTTAGCGAGTGCTAGCAATAGGATTTGGAGGAATTGGACGGATTGGTGAAGCAAGATCGTGTTATCAAAGGAGAAAGGATCTCGGCAGGGTCTAGAGTGGTGCAAGGAGTAGCTTCAAGCTAAGTGGGGGAGTTCCACCATCTGCAGTGGAGTTGTGGGATTGTGTTATCATAGGGTTGCAGATTGTCGGCGTATCGGCAAGTTGTTACAGCTAAGGGAAAGGAGTAAAATGGTAATTGTATGTGGAATTCGATGAATTTGTGCAAAAGTTGGCCCTGTCGGGCCAGGGTTAGGCTTTGGAAGATTCAAAATATATGCTTAAGGCATGGGCGAGTTTTAAGGATAGTGACTCAGTCATGGGTTTCATTGAAAAAGGTGCTCATGTTCTATGAGAGCCTTGGGGTTGATTGTATTCGGGACCAGTCAGAGTGGGTGACTCTCAACAACGGTCCTAGTGAATTCAAAAGTTAAGAATGCGGCATTTAAGGGTTTCCGGAAGCAGTATGATCGAGAATCAAGCTTTTGCAGAGTAATTTCTGAGAAAAAGGAGGATGGTTGGGATGTTCTATGATATGTTTCAGCATGCAAGATACTATTGGAGGAGTGAGAGGAATAAACTCTGAATTGTAGAAAGATTATCAGAAAGGTATGAGACGGTTTGCGGGATTTAGGCAACATAGTCTCATGAATCAAGGTCACTCGGGATGAGTGAGGGTTGAGTTTGCTATGGGTTGAAGGAAGTTGCTATTATTCCTGAGGAAATTGAAGATGATTAAAAGAAGATGGATTGATTAGCATGGTTGAAATGGCACATTCGCGGCAGTGATCGGTTCCTTTGATGTGATTTAGTTATGCATGTGGTTTTTGCCGGTGTGTACGGGGCTTTTCGGCCGTCGTATTGGATTTTATGTGGAAGCATTTGAGTCTATGGCTTGCCAGGTGTAGGCGGACCCCGGAAGGGTTATGGTGGTATAGACTACTATTTAAGGATTTGTATGTTGGGTGATTGTGGGGAATTCACTCGTGTGTTGAGATGGTACTCTTGAATTGAGTTAAGTAAAAGGTTTCTATATGATGAAGTGTTCACCCTATTGGTGGTTCAGAAGTTATGATGGAATTCTTGCGCTACCTCATGTTGGCATGTTAGGTGCGGAAAGTAGTATGTAATTGGGAGTAAGAATCGAGATTGCGGTTTGGTGTTAATAAGGATGTCATGAGCTCGGAAGAGCAAGAAAAAGTGACTTGAAAGTTCAGAGTAAGCTGGTGTTATCTTCAGTGTCACCTGAGATTCATATTCGGTGAAAGAGGCTTTGTACCCTGGTCATGGGTTCTTGTTGTGTTTTGCGGCCTTAGTGTGGTCAGTGTTATGGATGGGAATACTTGTTGCCTTGTGTGTGGAAGGTCGTGGAAACGTGACCGCGAAAAGATTATATAAAGTGTGACATGTAGCCACTTGATGGATTGAAGATTTGGACTGAGTATAAATAAGTGCAATACTGCTTAATTGAGGATTTACGCTTGGAGGGCGTTCAGTTAAGTTGATTATGGATTATGGGGTGTTTGTCCCGGTGATGATGGTTGTTCTCGTGTATTATGAGAGAAAGTGGGTTAATATGGACCCGGGTAAAAGCTAATAGCTTAGTTTGGTGAGAGCGAGGTGGCTCGATGTTTGTGGATGGATTCAAATATGATTATTGGCTCCGTATGAGCCAGGCATGTTCCTTTCAGTAGAGCGCTTTTAATGGAAAGGTATTAGAACATCGGGTGTTGTTCCGTCTTCATCAAATTCATGTGTCATTATGATTGTGTCGTATGAGTTGTGAAACGGCTTGGTAGTTTTCTATGTGTTGAGGTCCCGCGTAGTGGGGATGTTATGTGAGCAGGATAGCTCTTGAGATTCAGAGTGTATATATATATATATCGCACCCCAGATGTGCTAGAGTTATGTAGCCTACGACTTTATCAGTCTCCCCAGGATGGTATTATGCACTTAGCGTGCTTGTGATCGATTTTCAGTAATTCGTAAGAGTGAGCAAATCAGCTCCGTATATATATCTTCTTATGTAAATTTTATATGTGGATCGGGTGGCACGTCTCCACGGGTATGTTATTCGGATCGGATTGCACGCCGCAACAGTGTGATGATGAGTAAGGTCCCTACATTTATTTTCTTGTGTTCTACTTCCTATTTTCTGATAAAAACTCATATTAGTTGCGTGAGTCGAATAGTTCCTTCCTGATTCGTTTCTTATTGTCATGTTTGAGTTATGGTCTATTGGCACGATGTGGTATCATGTGAGGCTGTTGGTCATGTTTGGGGTGATTTGTTGTCCGAGCAGTTCACACTGGGTGAGACGGGACTAGTGGATCAAGGATCAGTGTGATAAGGTTATGTGAAGTGTATATTAAAGAACAAATACCATTATTCAGGTTCATAATGAAGTGATGATTCTAGTCAAGATGAGGTATTCAAGGATTTATTAACACTGCAGTTGGGTATGAATTTCTGCACATCTACTCTGTTGTGGTGGTATCGTCAGCAATATAGCAGGATGTATGTATATATATCATGAGGTGCATTGGGAGCATCAGATTCGTGGAATTTTGGCTATCAAGGTTCAGGGAGTGTCATTGTGGCCAGATGATGAGTTATGCGGTGCATGGTGCTGACTCAGCAAAGGTATGTGGTCATGTTCTGGTATATCGTGCGGTAGTTGATATGGTGTTTATATGTTGGAACTTGGCCTGGCAGAGAAAATTTCAAGTGTTGGAACTAGGTTCAGAACTTATTATATGGATAAAAGAATAAATCTCCAGATTTGATCAAGCTATTGTGCTCAACTGGGTTATGGTAGCACGGGAAGGTGCCCGAAATGTTAAACGTTGATTTCAGGTAACTCCAGAGCAGTTCTTACCACGTTCGAGGATGAACGTCGGTTTAAGTGGGGGAGAATGTAACGACCCGACCGGTCGTTTTGAGCACTAGCACGTCGTTCAGCAGTTTAAAGTCGTGAGCAGCTTCGTTTCAGGTGTTATGACCCGTGGGCGTGGTCGGAATTGAATTTCAGGAAGTTTAGAATTGATTTGGAAAGAAAATTCTAATTTTAGAAGCCTTAAGTTGGAGAAATCAACTAAGATTGGAATTTTGAGTAAACGACCTCTGAATCAGGGTTCGAAGGTTCTTATAGGTTCGTATGATGATTTCGGACTTGGGCGTATGTCCGGATCGGGTTTTGGATAACCCAGGAGCGTTTCAGCGAATATTGTGGAAGTTAGAATTTTAGAAAAATTTCATAGATTTGGGCTTGAAGTGAATTTCAGTGTTGTTGATGTCCATTTGGGGTGGGAATAGCTTCGTATGGTGATTCTGGAGTTGGGAGCGCGATCGGAAGTGAATTTGGATGTCCGAATGATATTTTGGAGTCATTTGGCTAAAGATAGAAATTTGAAGGTTTTTGAGAAATCTGACAGGAAATGGAAGTTTTGATATCGAGGTCGGAATGCGATTCTGGAAGTTGGAGCAGGTCCGTAATGTTGAATATGACTTGTGCATAAAATTTGAGGTCAATCGGACGTGATTTAATAGGTTTCGGCATCAGATGTAAAAGTTGGAATATTCTAAGTTCATGAAGTTGGAAATTGGGTGTGATTCGTGGTTTCGAAGTTGTTTGATGTGATTTGAGGCCTCGAGCAAGTCTGCATTATGTTTTGGAACAGATTGGTATAATTGGACGGGATCCCGGGGGCCTCGGGTGGATTTCGGGTGGTTAACGGATCAATTTTTGTAGTTGAAGGGCTGAAGGCTGCTGTCATCTGGTGTAACCGCACCTGCGAGGCTTTGAGCGCAGGTGCAAAGCCGCGGGTGCTGCTAAGGGCGCCGCAGGTGCGACTTTTGGGCTGGAGCTGAGGAGGCCGTAGGTGCGGAAGATGGGTCGCATCTGCGGAAGCGTTGGTGCGAAGAATGGACCGTAGAAGCGAGAACGCTGGGTTGAGTCAGAGCCGCAGGTGCGCAGGGAGGCCAGGGCAGAACGTTTTAAAGACGGATTTTTGTCATTTCTCACCCATTTTTCATTTGTCATGGGAGATTTTCGGAGAGCATTTCAAGGGGGATTTTCGTCAGCCATCAAGGTAAGTAAATTCCTTCCGTTTGTTAGATAAATACGAGATTATACGCATAGATTAGGCATGGAAATGTGTAGGAATTTGGGAAATTTTTGAAGAAACCTAGAAAATGTAAATTTGGAATTTAGCCACGAATTTGAGTATGCAATGTAGAGTAAATTGCATGATTGAACTAGTAGGACTATTGGTAGAATGTATCTTCGAGAATTTCAGATTTCCAGGCACGTGGGCCCGAGGGCATTTTGGTCATTTCTCCGAGAGGGGTTGGGAAAGTATATATTCTGAATTTGTTGTGAGTATTAGGATGAATTTTCATTGCTTTGCCGTTATGTGGTAGTTTCGGAGCGTTTTGCGTCCGTTGGAGTCATCGGAGGGGCTAGGAAGCCGGTATTGGAATTTCGAAGCGAGGTAAGTCTCATTTCTAACTTTGTGAGGGGGACTCCCCCTAGGTGAATTAAATCAGTACATGCTATTATCTTCGGGGGCTACGTATGCACGAGGTGACGGGAGTCCGTGCGTAGCTACTATTATGCCATGTCCGGGTAGTCTAGGACCCACTAGCATGCCTTATGTGTTGTACCTGTAATCCTTCCTGTAATATTAAACTACTAATATAATCGAAAACGTAATTGAATATCTAAAATAAAACTAGAGTTCATTTTTGTTAATCTTCTAAAAAGAAAATTGATCTCTTTGTGGATATTTGTGTACCTGGCGTTGGTTGTATGGTGGAATATCATTAAACTTGTCAAATGAGTTTCAAAAACAAATGATTTCAAAACCTATATTTCATGATTTCTTTTAATAAGAATTTACCACCTTCCTAAGAGAAAAAAATTGTTTTCTTGATAAAATACAAATTTATTATGTGGATATGTGTAGCTTTGGGTGCCTGAGTCGCTTGAGTGATTCGTGAGCAGGATGACCCTGTATTTGTGTGTGTATTCATATGAGCACCATGATTCGCGAGCAGGCTAGCCATATTATTTTAACTGCGTCGCGTGATCGATTCGCGAGCGGGGCAGATAGATGCATCTATAGTTCGAGCCGTTCGACCCTCGGCAGTGCATAATTTCTTATTGTTGGTCCGCGCCGTTCGACCCTCAGCATTGCTTGCGTATGATATTTGCTGCGTAGTTGCTATGTTTTTTTCCTGATTACTGGCCTGAAATATTAAATTATCAAGTGAAATGACAGAGATTTAATGTTATTAAAAAGATTTTTGGAAGAAGTTGTTCCTTCCCGTCGATTTTTTATTATTTGATTAAATCAACATGTTGTTTAATTGTTAATATGACGAAGATATAAAGTGTTAAACGTGTACGAAGTTGAAAAATATTTAAATCCCGATTTTGATAAATTGCCTATGATAAATCATGCTTAGTTTCATACTTAAATCTTCTAAATTGACCTTTAGTAAGCGTCTAATTTGACCTCTCGTCACTAACTCTCTGAGGTTAGGCGGGCGACATTTTGAGTACATGTTGTTTTTGTACTCATGCTACACTTGCTGTGCATTTTATTGCACAGGTACTTTCATAGAAATGTGGAGGATTCGGAGACTTAGGCGAGCTGCATCATCCGAAGGCAATCCGCAGTTGACAGAGTCTCCTTCGTACTGTATTTATTTCATTTTAAATTTCCTTGTCCAGTTGCATTTCGGACAGGCTTTGTAATGATTGTATAAACTCTTAGAAATTTCTCATGTACTTGTGACACCGGGTTCTGGGATATGTGTTAGGATATAATTGCTTAAGTGTAATATTTAAACCATTGTTTTTACGTAACAAACGTTTATTTGGTTAATATGTAATTAAGTGAAAGGAAATGTTTTAAAACCGGAAAGTTATTTCAATTAATTAATGATTTTGCTTGCCTGACATTGATGTCCGGCGCCATCACGACCTTAAGGATTTTGGGTTGTGACACCATCAGACTAAGCCATGAGCGGAGTCCCCCAAATTCATATGATAGAAAGTTCAGGTTCCAAAAAGATGGGCAGACATAGTTGAGGAAGAAGAATCTCAACAAGCTCAAACTCAACTAGCGCAGACCGTGACTTCTCCTTGGACAGAAGAAGAATTCATGCAAAAGTGCTAACTCATGGAAATTAAAGATCAAATGACCATGCCTGGCCTATTTAAATAATAACTAAAATAACAGTACCAATTATATAAAAATTATCGTTCTAATGCGGAGGTACAAAGCCACACATCTTCTTCCAACTCCGTGGCGGTCCAAAGTCACACGGTCTCATCAATTCCTGTGGTTGCTAAAAGCACCACAAAAAAAATATTGGAGGCTACAATCCCCATTATAAGTACAAGATGTCTATCCAACATCCCAAAAACCACAACCAATCGGGCACTTCCTTCACCAGTGCCACAACCTATTTCTTCAAACAAAGGCTCCTTCTCCGAGGAACCCACTTATATTAAGAATGAAATTGTCTACCAACTCATTCAAATTTAACCAGAATTATGACATTCCAATTCCCAAGAGGTAGCTCAGGAAATTATTAGCCCTTCAGCTAATTTCATTCAAAACACCCACAAACATACCTAAAAATACTATGAGTTCATGCTCATAGATACCATATCCTGCTTGTTTAAGTCCCACAAAGGAAAATAGACTCAATCATATGTCATGCATACTACGGTCCGGATTAACAAAATAATCTCACCAAAAGAATGGGGAACCTATCCAGCCAAATATAAAAGACTTTCTCAGCCTTTTGATCCATAATTTTACAATTATTACGACTACTAGTGTCACGACTCCAAAACTAGGCCAGTCGTGATGGCGCCTATCGTGGAACTAGGCAAGCCAAAACTACACTCAAATCATAATAAGCTTCCATTAACATCTTTACTATACTCAAAAAAAAAAAATTATTTTTTTATTTTCTTATTTTTTTATTTTATTTTCCTTATTTTATTTTTTTAATTTTTTGGTTTTTAGCCTTGGGTCTATTGGAAAAAGCCTCTCTACCTGCACTAGGTATGGGTAAGGTTTGCTACAGACTACCCTCCCCAGACCCCACATGTTGGGACTAGACTGAGTTTGTTGTTGTACTATACTGATAACCCATAAAGGTTTGCTTTAAACATTTATAAAACAGTAAAAGCAATACTGAGTATTAAATATAACCCCCGAGAACCCGGAGTCACTGGTCATGAGAATCTATATAAAATATACAACTCAATGAAAAATAAATTCTATGATAGTAAGCAGGAGAGGGAGCAGGACTGCGGACACATGCAGCTACCTCGCAAACCTCCGAGAATCTCTGGAACAGATAGACAGCTCACCCTGCCCTAACACCTGAATCTGCACACAAGGTGCAGGGATTAATGTGAGTACACCAACTCAGTAGTAATGAAAATAAATCAGGTTTGAGCAGCAAGAAACACATAAAATCAATGCCATCAAAATCACAATATACACAGCTTTACTTTTCAATAGTGTAAACATAGATATACAAAATCATCATGCCTTAAAACCAACTTCAGAAAAGTCCTTTAAAGAAAGCATAATTTTAATAACATCAAACCGAAAGATTTAGTATGAAAATGAAATGAATCATATAGAGGCCCCTCGGGCAAAATATATTTCATAAGTTCAGAATGAAAGTAGTAAAATCATAAGTAGCCCCTCGGAAAAACATGTATCATAATCATCCCCTCGGGCATGCCTCACAGTCACTCAGCACCTCACAATCACTCAGCACTTCACAGTCACTCATGCCTCCCAATCGCTCGTCACTCGGCACTAGGTGCACTCACTGGGGGGTGTACAGACTCCGGAGGGGCTCCTTCAGCCCAAGCGCTAATATCACTTAGCACCTCACCATCACTCAGCACCTCATAATCAGGCCCTCGACCTCACTCAGTAGAACCACTCAAAAGGCCCCTCGGGCGAATCCGTAAAACAGGGTACTCGACCCAAAACATCATTTTAAATATCAAAGTAGTGTAAATCAGGCTGAGTTTCGAAAACAGTAAGTACAATGTGGCTGAGTGAAATCATCAGCAAATAGTGAGGAAAAACAGCAGTAAAAATCCCTCAAGGGGTCTAAACAGATCGGCACGAGGCCCCAAACAGGACTTATACCCCAAATATTTCAACAATCTTTAGAACATAATTTAACATAAGGTTTTGAGTAAAATATGCAACTCATTAGTTTCCGCAGAGAGGACCTAGCCCAATCCAAAAATCAGTATGCGCCACATACTCATCATCCGACATGTGCGCCATTCTAAAATTAGTGATAAATATGTAGTACGGGGTTCCATACCCTCAGGACAACATTTTTATAACCATTACTTACCTCCACCGGGACACAACACTAGTCTGCTATGCTCTTGCCCCTCAAATTGGCTCCTGATTGCTCCAAATCTAGCCAAAACCAGTTTAACATCATCAATATATATCAAAGGAACACAACCCAATCGAAAACTATCAAATTATATAAGAATCTCGAAATTCAGCCAAACCCGAGCCCCGGGACCATGTCTCAAAATTTGATAAAATTTGCATCATTAGAATCCTCGTCCTCCCACGATTCTATACATACCAAGAACACTAAAATCGGACAACAATTGCCCACTTAAATCCTCAAAAAGAAAAATCAAATTCCCATGCACCCTTCTTCCCTAATTTTAGGTTTAACTCCAGCAATTTATGGTTTAGTTACTTAGAAAGTGACATATAAACGAGTTATGAAGTGCAAAACCTTACCTCCAAGTGATCCCCTTCAATTTCCTCTTCCTCCCAACTCGTTCAACAATGGTGGAAAATGAACTATTCTCGCACAAATAGCCTTTTAAAACATTCTGCCCAGCCATTAAATTTTGTTCAATGCGATCGCGACTCCTGGCACGAGATCGCGATGCACAAACCAGCCAACCAATGCGATCGCAGACCAATACACACGATCGCATAGAACAACTCTCCACCCCACACACGCGCCTCAGAATCCTCTACGCGATCGCACTGTCTTACCTGACCAAGCCATGCGATCACAATCCTAACCACACGATCGCATAGAGAGAAATGCCTGCCCCACTATTTTACCCTTCGCGATCGCAAACATCCTCCCGTGATCGCGTAGAAGGAAACCAGAACCTCACACCAGCAAAAATCTGCCCAGTTTTCAAGTCAAGAGTTGGTCCGTTAACCACCCAAAACACACCCGAGGCCCTCGGGACCTCAACCAAACATAAAAAAATATCCCATAAAATCATTTAAACTTAGTCGAGCCTTCAAAACACAAAAAACAACGCAACAACACCAAAATCACATCAAATTCAAGCCTATGAACTTTGAAACTTCCAAATTTCGCCAACTACGCCGAAACCAACCGAAACACCTCCGATTTACCTGAAATTTTGCAGACATATCCAAAATGACATTACAAACCTGCTCCAACTTCCGGAATTCCATTCCGACCCCGATAGCCTATTTTCCACTGCCGACCAAAAATCGCCAAAAACTAACTTTCGCCATTCAAGCCTAATTCTACATCAGACATCAAAACTTCATTCCGAACAAACTCCTATGTCCCAAATCACCTAACGAAGCTATCCGAGCAATAAAATCCGCATTTCGAGGTCGTTCACCAATAGGTCAACTCTCAGTTGACTTTCTCAACTATTAGGCTACCTTGAGAGACCAAATGCCTTAATTCTCATCATGACCGCTCTGAACCCGAACCAACCAACCCAACACACATAAATGAAGCTGAACCATATAAAATGAAGCAGAAACGGGGGAAACAGGGCTAAACTCTCGGATTGACCGGCTGGGTCGTTACAACCAGCCAACGTGGATGAATGCTTTCACCTTCCAAAACTAACTTGGAAAGCATTCATGTTTCATCCTCTGGAGTAAACAATTAACCTCTAAACTCTCTCAGTGGTTTATACATCAACGGTGGACTGCATATGGTCATAGAGTTGAAATCCTCCCAGCACCAGTAAAAGAAGGATATGATTATTTCTGCCACATGTTTTCTAGTGAGTAGCAAATACTCATACTCCTCCAATTTTCGTACAGATTTCATATCCAATATATATACTCCTAAAAATTTGACTTCCACAAGCCAAAAGGACATAAAAGACTACCGTGGTTAGCCCTCCAACCACTGCAAATGGTACAAAATGTGGGATTCATCTGAAGCATATGTGCCGAAGTTAGACAAGTGGTTTCTATCTCATCCGCAGAGTCTAACTATAACAGATGCTGCCGAAATATTATTTTTACAACAAAAGTCCATTGAAAATGCACGAGTAGCCGGTTCCAGCAGCATGCTTGATTTTATTCAGCAAATGGAAAAACTCATTCATTCAAGACACAAATTCCAGGCCAACAAAATCAAGCATCTTCGTCTGAAAAATCATCATCATCAGAAGAAGAAGAAGACCCTGATTTGATGTTCTGGGAAATTAATCAGAAATTACATCAGCGCGACAGCACAATGATATCACAACTGACATCATCAATGACATCAACTAGCACTTTCTCCTAATGACATCATGGATGAAATGAGAAAATGCTATGTAACTTTTAGTGTTTGGCTATAAATAGCCCCCATATCACTTATAAAACACACACCTTAAGCTACCACTAAACAAAGAATTCCCTCCCTCTCTCTAGAATTGGTTAGAGCTCTCTCTCTAAATATAATATTATAAGCTTAACTTGTATTATAATTTTTTTAGTTTCAATAACAATCAAGTTTTTATTTACTTTACTCTTGCTCAAGTTTACATCCATATTACTTTGCATTATGGTTGGTTAAACCACCTAATTTACTTTACCACATTTTATTTACATGGTCGGCTCTGCCCCATAAATTTATTTGTTTGCACTCTAATTTACTTTATTCTGCAGGTTTAATTATCTTATTGTTGCTTGCTTCATGTCCTTACATTTATTTATTTTTCCCCAATATTTTAGAGGCTTCACTTCTGGTCCCCTTGGCATCAGAACCATAAGGGTAAGTAAGGATTATTATTCTTGGTTTTGTCACGCCCCAAATCTGATGAGGTGTGGCCAGCACCCGGTGCCATACTCGGCCCGAGCGTACTACTCTGTAACTGTGAACTCTAGAGGGGTAACCGTCAACTTAGGCTAATGAGGCCATATTATGAATCATCTAAAAATAATGTCTCTCTCATATGAGCGATAAACATACCCAAAAGCTGATATATATAATTATGCAGGCCGCCGAAGCCGCCATGAACATCTACTGCTATACAAAATATACAGGACTCGTCTACAAGCCTCTAGAGATAACTGAACTATACCATGGTCGGGACAGGGCCTCGACCTACCCATCAAACCTGTATATATAAAATGGACTCCAAGGTCTAGACCTGGTAACTCCGAGGAAGTGGAGCTTACCAACCAAACTCATGTTTGACTCTGTCTGCTTGGAGGGTCTGTCCAACTGTCAATCAGGATCTGCAGGCATGAAATGCAGCATTCTCTCGAGGCATCACAGTAAACTGTATAAGAACCTGAACCCGTAGGAAAAACCAACACCGGAGCTGTAGTCAAAGCTGACTTGAGCTTCTGAAAGCTCTCCCCACACTCCTCAGTCTACCTGGACTGAGCACCCTTCTGGGTGTGAGTCTGGTCATAAGTGCTGCAATAGATGAGAATCCCTCTATGAAACGGCGATAGTACCATGCCAGACCAAGGAAACTACAAATCTTGGTAGCTGATGACGGTCTAGGACAGCTCTGCACCGCCTCTATCTTCCTTGGATCAACTTGAATACCCTCACTGGACACCACGTGCCCCAAGAAAGCTACTTAATCAAGCTAGAACTCATACTTCGAAATTTTGCATACAACCTCTTCTCCCTCAGAGTCTGAAGCACAATCCTCAAATGTTGTTCATGATCCTCCCAAGATCGGGAATATACCAAGATATCCTCAATAAAAATGATGACGAAGGAGTCAAGATAAGGCTGGAACACGCTGTGCATCAAGTGCATAAAGGCCGTTGGGGCATTAGTCAGCCCGAAAGACATAACCAGAAACTCATAATGACCATATCTAGTCCTGAAGGCAGTCTTCGGGATGTCAGACTCCCGAATCTTCAACTGATGATAATCGGAACGCAAGTCAATCTTGGAAATACTCTGGCACCCTACAACTGATCGAACAAGTCATCTATATGAGGCAAGGGATACCGGTTCTTCAACTTAACCTTATTCATCTGCCGATAATCAATACACATACGCATAGAACCATCCTTCTTCTTCACAAACAACACCGGTGCACCCCAAGGTGACACACTAGGCCGAATGAACCCCTTATCTAGGAGTTTCTGAAGATGCTCCTTTAATTCCTTCAACTCCGCTGGTGCCATGCGATAAGGTGGAATACTGATAGGCTGAGTGCCTGGCACCAGGTCAATACCAAAATAAATGTCCTTGTCAGGTGGCATACCTGGCAGGTCTGCAGGAAACACGTCAGGAAAATCACGGACCATAGGAACCGAATCAATAGCGAGAGTCTCACCACTAACATCCATCACAAAAGACAAATACGATAAACACCTCTTATCAACCATATGCTGGGCCTTCAAGTAGGAAATCACCGTACTAGGCATATATTCAATAAAAACCTCTCCACTCAACCCTCGAAAATCCTAGCATATCCAAGGTCACGGTCTTAGCGCGACAATACAGAACATCATGACACAGAGATAGCCAATCCATGCCCAATATCACATCCAAATTAACCATGCTGAGTAACAATAGGTCCACTCGGGTCTCCAGACCCCTAATAGATATCACACATGACCGATGCACACAGTCCACAAGAATAGCATCACCCACCAGAGTCGACACATGAACCGATGCAACTAGAGACTCACGGGGCATATCCAGAAAATGGGAAAAATATGATGAAACATAGGAATACGTAGAACCAGGGTCAAATAAGGCCAAAGCATCTTGGCGACAGACTGAGACAATACATGTGATCACTGCATCGGAGGCCATAGAATCTGGCATGGCTGGAAGTGCATAGATACGAGCTTGTCCTCCATCTGCATGACCTCCCCCTCTAGGGAGGCCTCTAGCTTACTGACTACCACCCTTAACTGCTTGGGTAGGTGGTGAAGTAACTGGAGCTAAAGTCGAAGGCTGGCTCCTCATCTGAGATGGACCTCCAAGAAGATGAGGGCACTTCCTCCTTATATGCCCAAACTCTTCGCACTCATAACAACTCACTAGAGCAGGAGGCGGAGACTGAAAGAAACCCCTGGCACCAGAATGGCCACTAGAAGAACCCTGCATACAGGAACCCAGAATTGATGGTGCTCGAGCTGCACCCAGGGCTGGAAGGGCATTAAATGAATAATGGCCCGGTTGAGAACTGCGAGGACCATGCCCTGAAGATGCACCACTATAGGCTGGGTGGACTGGCTGAGGAGGTCTGAATGAACGGCCTCTACCATGCTGAACCTGTCCTCTGGAAGGAGCACCACTAGAACTACAAGATCCACGAGGCCTCTTGGCCTCTCTTTCCTCTCGCTCCTAGCGGCGAACCGACTCAATATCTCGAGCAATATCAACAACCTGCTCGAAGATAGCACCTGAGACCCTCTCCCTAGTCATCAAAAGGCGGAGATGATAAGTGAGGCCATCCACGAACCTCCTAATCCTCTCCCTATCAGTAGGGACAAACTCGGTGGCATGACAAGCTAACTCTAAAAACCGCATCTCATACTACGTCATTGATTGCTCCCCATGACGCAGCTGCTCAAACTGCCTGCGCTGCTCTTCCCTCTGAAACTGGGGAACATACTTCTCCAAGAAGATAGTGGAGAACTGCTGCCAGGTGAGGGGTGCTGCACCAACAGGCCTACGCCTCTCGAAAGACATCCACCAAGTAAAAGCAGCCCCAGAAAACTGAAAAGTAGCAAACGAGACCCCACTGATCTCCAGAATCCCAGCAGTACGAAGCATCCTCTGTCACTTATCCAAAAAAACCTGGGCATCCTCGCTAAAGTTTACTAAACCTCTCCAGCCTGCACTGCTCATCATCTGGCATAGCTGGAACCACGAAGTCCTGAACTGGGGCAACCGGCTGGGCTGGAACTGCCCCCGGTGTCTGAAGGCCCTGAATAACATGCTCAGGTGTTCGGGCAGCTGGAGTCTGAGTGCCTCCCCCGGCCTGAGATGTAGCAGCAGTAGAAGATATAGCAACTGCCTCGGCAAGGCTAGTACATACTCACAAGATCTGAGCCAGGGTCTCCTGAAGACTCGGAATAACAATGGGCACCGCCGGTGCCAGATCCTATCTCGCTGGAATATCCGTGGCGGGAACCTAATCCTGAATGGTAGGTGGATCCACTGGTACTACCCTGGCTGCTGCACGAGCTAGTCTCCTACCTCTACCACAACCTCGACGGCAACCTCAACCTCTCGCTGGTCTAGCTGGTGTCTGGCAACCCTGATTGATAGCACGTGTCCTCACCATCTGAGAGAGAATGAAACAACAGTAGTTTAGATTTCCAGAATCAAGAAAATGGCACAACAGAGTTCAAAAAGATGAGATTTTTCCTAAGGGTTCGGTAGCCTCTCGAAGTTATGTACAGACGTCTCCATACCGATCCGCAAGACTCTAGTAAACCTGCTCATGACCGTTGAGTCCTATGTACCATAGTGCTCTGATATCAACTGTCACGACCCCAAAACAACATAGGCCGTGATGGCGCCTATCATGAAACTAGGCCAGCCAACTACTGAGAGTAACACACAAACTGTCCGTTTAATATCACAAGTCAAAGTAATTCATGTAAGGTTCCTGTTTTAAAGATATAATCAATAGTAGTAATAACACAAAAATCAAAACTAACCATAACCCAGCAACCGGATACAACTGTCATAAGCATCTAAAGAGATACACACAATATCTGATAACAAGCCCTTACTAGTACAATAAGGAGAATACTATAAATCTACGCTCGTCACCTAGCATGTGTGTCACCTCATTTACCCAAAAAAAGTGAAATACCGGGGTTTCATACCCTCAGGTCTAGAGTTACAATCGTTACTTACCTCAAAATGGCCTGAAAACTACTCCACGATGCTCTTGCCCCTCGAATCGGCTCCCAAATGCTCCGAGTCTATCAAAATCAGATTAATAATATCAAAATATGCTAGGAAGACGAAACTCATTCGATAATTATCTCAATTGGGCACAAATCCCGAAATTTGCTAAACACGACCCCCAGGCCCACGTCTCGGAATTGTATAAAAATTGCATCACAAGAATCCTCATCATTTCCCGAGTCTATACATATAACATGCATCGAAATCAGACTACAATTGACCCCTCAATTCCTAAGTTTTAAGTCTCAATTTACCAAGCCCTAAACCCCCAATTTATGCCATTAAATTCCACTAATTCCAAGCTTAATCTGTCAAATATCAACATAGAATCGAGTTTTAGGTCTAAGAAACATACCTCAACGGAAAACCTTTGAAACCCCTCTTCAATATGCTCCCAAAAGCCTCAGCCCGTATGAAAATATGATGAAATAAGCCAAAAATTCGCAAAGGCATCTATTTATACTTCCTGCCTAGTGAAACTGCATCTGCGGCCTTTTCCCCACACCTGCGAATCCTCACTTGACCGACCACTTCCGCACCTGCACTCCACTTATCGCATTTGCGGACTCGCACGTGCGACCCAAACGTCCGCTTTTGCGGTTCCTTCCCAGCTCCCCCAATCTCGCACCTCCACATGCTGGCCCGCACCTACGGCATCGCACCTGTGGCTACCCTTCTGCAGGTGCGGCCACACCAGAAACCTTGCACCAACAGCTTCTTCAGCTGCATTTTCCAACTTTAACCCTTCCGATGACCATCTGAAATCATCCCGAGCCCCTCGGGACTTCAACCAAAAACATAAACAAATCCCATAACCTTATTCAAACTTAGTAAAGCCTTCGAAACACCCAAAACAACACTAAAACACCAAGATCACATTGGATTCAAGCCTATGAACTTTGAGATTTCTAAATTTCGCCAATGATGCCGAAACCAACCAAAACACGTCCGAATGGCCTGAAAATTTGCACACAAGTCCAAAATGACACTACGAACCTGCTCCAACATTTGGAATTCCATTCCGACCCCGATAGCTAATTTTCCACTGCCGACCGGAAATCGCCAAAATCTCAACTTTGCCAACTCAAGCCTAATTCTGCACCGGACATCAAAACCACATTCCGAACCCACTCCTAAGTCCCAAATCACCTAACGAAGCTATCCGAACCATAAAATCTACATTCTGAGATCGTTTACAAATAAGTCAACTCCCAGTTGACTTTTTCAACTATTAAGCCAATTTGAGAGACTAAGTGTCTCAGTTCTCACCACGACCACCCCGAACCCGAACCAACCGACCCCACACATCATAACTAGGTTAACTATCACTTAATAAAGCTGAAACAGGGGAAATTGGGCTAATCTCACGAAACGACCGGCTGGGTCGTTACATTAGGCGTCTTATATCAATATATCTCAACCACCATTGTGGGTCCTATAGAGAGCTGCTTGGCACAGTCACGCAAAAACTCGAATATCTCTTTACTCTGACATCGTATCAATGAACAGTTTAATGCGTTAGAAACTAGGCTCATAGGTATTTAATATGGAAGGTAGATCACCCCATAATTCGAAGTAAATTGGGAGAAAATCGAATCTGCATTTGACCTAATGCTCAACACATCTATGAATGTAACTTGTGATGACCTTTGCCAACTTTTGTTCCAAAACTTGCTTGACTTAAAAACATAACAAACTACTATCATACGAGTAAAATAACTTATAACATCACTTCCTTATATTTTTAATCACCCTAGTCTCATCACAAAAGTACACGTTTTAATATTCCCAACTTGTCGATATTTGACGAAACTTATTCTTTTCAATTTGTTTAACTTCTTATCCTTTCAATCCTCTTGGTACTTGTTATCCTTGATCTTAAAGATTTGTAATCTCCAAGGTAACATGATTAACTTAATTTATGTACTCTCAAAGATGATCTCATTTCAGAGCTTACATCAATTGACTTACGAATACTCTTTCGTACGAAGATATGGGGTGTAACATCATTCCCCCCTTGGAAAATTCATCCTCGAATGTTCACTGATGTGCTTATCAGTCTCATAACCTATAGATCTTACAAATACTTTACTTCTGCCCTTTCCTTCTAGGCAACTGTTCTGTGAATAAATCCAAAGGCCAGGGCATTCCCCCCTTTTGGCCTCTTTCTCACACCACGACTTGTGGTAGAAATTCTTCCAATCTCGTAACTATTGCGATCTTATGTCATGCGGCATGTATGACTCTATCCTTATATGTGTGCCTATGTGACTCTTATCTCCTTTTTATTTCAGATTTTAGCCAATCTCTAGGCCTCACTTTATGAACATATACATAACTATGACAAGCTGTCCCTCTAGGACTCTATAGGTGTACTGAAGTTTTTCGTTCGGGTACTGTCAAACTTATGACTATTGTTATATCTTGTTTCATAGACTCGATTAGCTATGCTTATGGCTTTACTATATCTAGGTAGCTTATACTATACCAAAACACTTACTTTGATTTATTATGGCGAAGGTCTGCTACCCAGCTCCAGGTTACTCTCTCGCTGCTTATCCTATATGTATAAAGTTAAGTCCCTTAATGCTTCCTCATTACTATTCATCTTAAGAATGACAGCCTAATCCCATCTCACTCTTTTGAACATTCATCCATCTATTGTTGATTCACCTTAATGTTGATCTATAATCTACCACTGATCACTTGAAACCTCTTATGTAATATATTGTCACTAGGGCTCATGTCTCATCAGGGAACATCTAGAGTTATTTTTCTGATCCACTTAGGGTCAATTTATACTTCAATAATCATATTTCATATCATCCCAACATGATTCGCCTTATGAGGGTATTTTAGTTCTGTACAATTCATGAAATCTCTTTTCTTTGAATCATTACCCAATCAAAGGCCTAAACGTCATCCTCTTATCTATCAAAATTATACTCTTATTCTACTACTAGGGCAGCATTCCATCTCTTTTGAATTCTCATAGTCTTAAACTCCTCTAGGTTCACTCATGCTATACTGAGCTTTTTATAACTTATGGAAACCATCAGCTCTCCTGTTGTGATGGGTTTAATCCCGAGGACTTACCTATTCTCGTCACTTTCTCACTCACATTTTCTTATCCTTACTCTTGTCTACCTAAAACCTTGTCGCTCTACCATACTTTAGCTTGCGACCTACATATATCTACTTATACTACTCACAACCTTCCTTTAACTTGCAAGCGTCATAGATTTCCTTATGTTATTCTAGAACCTCAAGAGAGACATCATATCGTCTCTAACTCTTCTTTACTCTATTAACTAGACCTCTCTATACCTGGAAACCATAGATTGGAAGATACGTCACTGACGACAATACTATCATTTCCTTATATAGAATACGACACTTCCAACCCCCTATCTGATATCTGGATTATTTGTAACCTTCTGAGCTTGGGCATCTCATACCTTCTTCACATTTACCTTACTTACCTTTAAATATTGCATTGTATCTTCTATCTCTTTCATAATCTCCCTTCAACATAGGTGGAATTCACATCCACAAGTTAATCTCAACTATAATACTTGCACCTCATGTGCACACACAATCCGGCGAAGGCTTCATACTAAGTTCTTAAGAGTTTTGTACTGTTCTAACTATATTTATCGTAGAGCCTTTATAGCATATAGTTGTTATACTATTTATTTTATACCTATGATATTTAGAGTGATTCTATAATGTTCTGAATCACGATTTCTATACTTATCAGGATCTAATAATCAGACTCCTAATTCACTTAGCTGATGTAACTCTTTAGTTTCCTTTTTTATCTCAGTCTTTAAGTAGACTTACTTTATCTTCTGATTTGCGGTTTGAGTATTATTTATTACTTTATCCCCTTGTGGATGCTACGAAACATCCATGATATAACCTTCTAGCAATTCAAGCTTTTGTCTGTGACGTGGACTCAATTCTTTCTTTTAACTTATACTAGAGTATCCTATGGCTGTATCATTGTCAACATATATGCTGCATGGATAACACTCCTAAATCTTAAGTGTGTTCATAACGTAACTAAATCTGGGCCTTCTCAACTTTCGTTAAAAGTAAGAAATTACTTTTCTTGGTCATTCTGCCACTTGTTGCATTTATACCTGGCTTATCTTAGTGCCCACATAAATTGGAATTTTGTGCAACTCATATGATCTCGAATATTACTTTGAATTTTACTTCCTATTCCTTAGTGACAATAGGTACCACTTTCTTATAGAGTGCATACGATGTTGTAGTGAGACTGTTGTTACACGACAATTATTTATTTAGGTCACTATGCTTAGTTTAAAGCCTTCTTCCTTATTTCTTGAGCTGGTCTTTCATTGTAGCATTTAGGGAAGACTCTCTGACTCTTGTAAAGATATGAGCTTATCCCATCATATACCATACGGAATTTTTTATGTTCTTACTCACCTATAAATATCCTTAGTTACATGCCTACGTGCCCTTGTTCTCGTAAGGTTACTTCTGACTCAATTTTTTTTGTCTCCCCCATGGAACTCTCTTTTATTTTCATAACACTTTTACGATAACTATAACTACCTCAAATCCTATCTAAATATTTCTCAAGGATTAAGATGTCGTATATGCGAGACTGAATTCCATATGTTGGGGTTCACTAGGTTTATCTTGCATGATCTGCTGATTTATCTGTATCATCTTGTCTAGCCATAACTAGGATCTTCTTGAATCAAATACTAACTACTCGTTAGTCCATTTTGATATCTATATTCCCCATAACCTCTCTTGGGTTGTTTCTTTTATCTTAACTTACCTCTCGCACTGGCTCCTTATGTATCAAGTGTTCATTCACACTTATTTATCAATAACATCCTGGGAGGGGAACCTTACTGCATCTCCCCGCCATCGTGCTTGTATAATGTTCTGCAGTAGTAACATATATGTAGGATCTGAATACATGCAATATCACCCATTTTTCCTTTTTATTGCATTCTTCCTTTACTTGTCCATAGTTACCTCTTCATATATGGTATCTTTTCACATCTTCATTGGCTCTTACTCGCCTTGCGGTAACCCTTCTATCCAAGGGATAACTGATTTTCTTATGCGCGAGGGTGACACCTAGTATAACTGGCACACTTAGTCCCTTAAGCATAGCTCTTCTCACATTGCTTTATTTAGGGAAGCGTCTTCCTGAATGACCTTTAAAGTTATTCTTCCGCTGTCCATTCTATCATTTTCGGATCACGATTTATGATGCTGACTATTATCGAATCCTTTGGTCCTTAAATTATGTTTGATTTTTTTTTATTTACTAGCCGATGTTGATTTCTATTACTCTGGGGGGTATAACTTAGCCTTCTGGTAATTACGTTGGAGTCGCCAACTCATTTTCTCAAAATGAGGATATGATTTTATGGCTTATACACTTTTATAGTCTCAAGGAATGTCACCTCTTGTATTTTCCTTTACTTGACTATTGAGTATGTCATCCTGTCATATTACGATTTACCGTTACCACTCTTTTATCATATCTTACTCGTAATGCTTCATTTACTCTCTTCTTATTCTCCTGCTAATATCTCTGTTTATTACCTTATTCTAAAAACATCAACAAAACATTCTTTCACTTTTATCATCCCTTGCTTCATCTCACTGTCTCTTCGGGTCGCCTACTATTCTCTTTTTACTAGGGGCGGGAGTCATACTAAAGTAAATATTTATCCCTTCTAGGATGCCACTACATGTCTTCTGATATTTTTGAAAGTTCTAGTAATATCTAACTGTACTATTCTACAGTGCACCATCTGGTATGCACGATCTAATAGGGCCTCAAACAGGGCCACGTCGTCAAGAATTCTCTCTCTACTAATTCCCTTACCTGTTGTTGTATTAGCCCTCTAGATAGCTGTAATTTTTCAAATTGCAAGAATCTCTATAATTAGCAAACAAAAGTCTTGGCTCAAACTCTTATGACTCAGCTCTATAGCACAATGTGGATTTGAAAGAAGGGTAACAGACTCCTAAATGCCTTATACCATCCTGTTTATATAATATGGTGAACAACACATCTATAAACAAGGCTCTACTAGACGCAGCTTGTAGACACCCTAGGATAGAACTACTCTAGTACCAAGTTTGTCACGTCCTAAACCTGAAGAGGCATTGCCAGCACCCGATGCCATGCTCGGGCTGGGCGAACCACTATGTAACTGTGAATTCTGGACGGGTAACCCTCAACTTAGGCCGATGAGGCCATATTCTGAATCATCTGAAAATAATGTCTCTCTCATCTGAGGGGTAAACATACCCAAAAACTGATAAATATTTGTGCAGGCCAACGAAGCCTCCATGAACATCTACTGCTATATAAAATATACAGGACACGTCTACAAGCCTCTAGAGATAACTAAACTGTACCATGGTCGGGACAGGGCCTCGACCTACCCATCAAACCTGTATATATAAAATATACTCCAAGGTTTAGACCTGGTAACTCCCAGGAAGTGGAGCTTACGAACCAAGATGATGTTTGACTCTGTTGCTTGTAGGGTTTGTTCAACTGTCAATCAGGTCCTGCATGCATTAAATGCATCATCGCCGGCAAACGTCAGTACGAAATAATGTACCGAGTATGTAAGGCAATAGAATAATTGAAAGCTGTCGCGCCCCTTTTTTTTTGCAAAATCTGGTTTCGACATGTGACACCTCTTTTAAGGAGGTGCTAAAATAGGAGAGTCGCCACCTAACGGCTTTAAGGTGCGTTAGGGAACCTATTTGCATATGACTCGGGTTTACTAGTTTGCATCACCAAAGATCGGGTAAGGGCTCGAAATTACCTCGAAGAGAAGGTGTTAGGCACTCATCGAGGTCCACAACTGTGGTCCCGTCCAGACTCGAATTTATGAATTAGTCATATAAACAAAGATAGAGAGAAAACAAGAAGTTTGGTAAGTTTTATTATCAAAAGACTTTGAATAAATACAAACACTTGATTCAAAGACAAGATGGGGGGTCCTAAGTTTTTTAGCCTAAAGGATCACCCCGTGCAACAAAAATAATACTTCGTAACTCCCTCGAGATGGGGTATTACTCGTATTGTTCAGCGGGCACAGACTATTATCTCCTGCTACCCGACTACTATCTTTAAGTTTTTAACTAAAGCGCACTAGTTGGTTCTAAATCGTGCCTTATGCGTGCACTACCCGTCCCATGAATATTATCTAGGAGGCATTTGGACCTCTATCTTGGGTGGTTCTAGACTTGACTTAGGCTGCTCAAAAATGTTAAAACTAAGCGACAAATCAAAACAAATATGACTGCAATTAAATCCATTTAAAGGCTCACGTTAGCCTCCTTAATTACGCAAACAAATGCACGCAAACAAATTTTACATATTAGGCAGTTTTTAGAATTGAAGGGCTTGCAGTTGTTAAACTCTACTGGCATAGTTCCTAGATGATCTGATTCAGATACGCAGGACATTTTTTAGACCTAGGATTTCTAAATTACCAGTTGGAAAGTACCAGGCGCTGCTAAATCGTTTAGTACAAATTATCAGTTAATAAATCTATAGTCATGATCTCTAAGTGATTTACACAATAAGGAACAGTGGGGCTTCTGAAAGTGCTCAGAATTGTTACGCTTCCTAATAATCGCGTGGATAGACAATAAAACAATGTTTGAAAAGCGAGTAATGACATCCTATAGGAATGATTTCTAAAGCTTGGCAATTGGAACTGATGTTATACAATTAACTCCTATAGGCATGCTTTCTAAAAATTGACAGTTGGAACTGATTTTACCCATTTAGCTCCTATAGGCATGATATCTATTGAGCAGATTAAGGAGCAGTCGTTAGCAAATATATCTTATAGGCATGCTGTCTAGCAACACATATCATCATGCACAAGAATAAGGTAGAACACTTATGCATTGACGACATACTAATTATGTGAGTGTGATTTCCTAATGACAAGATTTCTAATAGTGCACAAAGAGATTCACATATAACCAAATATATCACAGAAATCCTATGAACATACTTTCTACCCTTTTCATGCAAGTATTAGGAGATGCCCATTTCCCAATTTCATTATTACCCCAATTGTTATTATGGAATTATTACAGGCCCAATAATGAAATAAAATTACAAAATGATACAAATAAATATAGTAGGCCCAAGATAGGCCCAAAGGATACTTAGCCCTGTCAGGCCTTCAACTAAGCTCTTTCTCCACACATATCTCAACATAGCCCAGAAACCATAGGAGAAATCGAACCAAACCCAATAGCCATGGTTTGATCATAGGATCCAGGAAAACAATCACTTACACAAGTCAATTAGCACATTCAGTAGGCAGAAAGAGGGGTAGAATTGAGTAGTCAAGAAAATGACCAAGAACCTCAGGCCCTAGTGTGTCAGAGTTCACAAGGGTCTCAAAGTGGACCACGAACAGTGCTCACACTAAGGAGGTTAATATAGAAAGCTTTAGGGGCCTCGTCTTTCAGCTGGCCAAGAATTATTGGTTTAGAATAGGGTAAAAAATCAATGGAAATAGTAGTCAAATAGCATAATTTGGATAAGTGCATTTGCATTTTAGGAACAGTCATTCAAAAGAGATCACACAATGAACATATCAACACAGAGGGTACACAAACTCAAGAGATAGGTTAATTATGTAACTCTACACTTAGCACATTAGGGCAGGGTATATCTGTAAGAAGCAAGGTGATTATGGCTTCTGGGATTACAAAGTTAATAAGAAAAGGAGCATTAAGCCAGTAAGACAAACAATTAAGTTAACAGGTTCAAGCCTAAGGGTCAGATTATGCTACACCAGGGGTTAAAAAGTGTAATTCATACCAACAAGGCAAACAAAATCAGATGTTATAGAGGACACAAGTTAAGACGCTAGTCTAACAGGTTCCACCTAGTTGCTAGGGAGAACAGAATTTGGCAAGGCAAGTGATGTTTTATACGTCAATACCACACAAGAGGGGGGTGATTTGTGTGGTGTCCAATTTTCGAGTGCTGTCTCTATAGAAGAACCTGGTTCTTCTTGGTGTTCCAACTTCTACTGGTGCGGAATAATAAATGCAGTAAAGTAAAAACACGGAGATTTTTACGTGGAAAACACCTGGCTAAAAAGGGAAAAAAACCACGACCTACTCCTCAGTAGGATTTTCCCAAACTCTTCACTACAACTATGAGCAAAACAGCATTTACAAAATAAACTCTTTTGTAAACCTAGGACTAACTCTAATCCCTTTGTAGAAAACTAGCCTCTAGCTAATCGCGACAAGCTTCAAGTTAAATCTAACTTAACAATGTGTACCTATTACAATTGCTTCTAATAAATCTGAAAGATACAATATTAAATCACCTACTACAACCAACTAGACTCGAAAGACAAACAGATGGAACTGGTTCTTCTGGCTGGTCAGTAGCCTTTGTGTTGCACAGGATTCTTCTTGCAAAATTTCTCTGGTAATTTTGCCTTCAGTTCTTGCTTCAATTCTGTCTTTGTGCGAATGGTTCTTCATTAGGAATACTTCAACATTATATAGCGCCAGAAGTTGAAATGTTCTTGTTTAGTTCTAATACAACTCTTCCTTGGAAGATTTTGTGTTTATCTCAACTTCCTTCCTTTATTTCTGTCCTTGCTGAACTCGAACTCTAACCCCTTATCAATTTGCAACCTTTTTGCATTAGGAGATAACCTCTTAGTTCATGGATAATTCACAAATCACGTTTATCTCCTGTAGATGTACGGTTCTTGTGCCAATTGGTTCGTTCGAGATGATTGCCATGATGGACCTGGTTCAACTGGGTAGGCATTTGTCAATCTTCAAAACCATGCAGTGACTTGGGTCAACAAATTCCCCCTTTTTGATAATGACAAACTCTGTGCTAAACCCTGTATAAACTTCAAACACTTTGTATGATTTTAAGCATTTATCATGGAGAGACCAGGTTCATTAGGTTATAAATATCATAATTTTTGAAATTTTGAAAAAGCACATATCTTCCCCCTTTTGGAATCATCGAAAAGTTGCAAAACAAATTGTGTGAATCCCAGATTTTTAACACTTACTCATGGCCATTTGGGCAACTGCATATGCAATCATGGATTAATCATCAATAATCAACTAAGAATTCAAACTATAAAAAAATACAGATACTGAATCAGAGAAAAAAGCATCAGATTTCACTGATAGAGAGAATATGATTCTGCCACAATACACAAAATAAAACAAAAATAGTTAAAACATGAGTAACAAACAAAAATTCTAAATCTGGGTCACTGAAAGTTCTAGGCAGGCTAGGAAATTAAGGCTTGGAAAAATTGCTGACCTGGTTCATTTAGCCAAGATGGATGGTTCAGTAGACTTAGAAACAGATGTAGACTTCTTTGAGGAAGTCTTGGCTTTCTTGAGCTTAGGGTTCTGAACCTCTACCTCTGCCAGTTTTTTACTTTGATGGACTAGGTCCATCTCATCCACTTCAACAACCTCAATAGGCTCAACAACCTTTTCTTTCCCTTTTTCCACTCTTTTCTTCTTACTCTCCTCTAAATCTCTCTTCAACTCATCCTCACTTTGCTTTACCATGCTCTTTGTAGTTCTTCCTCTTGGAAGAGAAATATTAGAAGTCTCAGAAGGAGCAGTTTTTCTTATCTTACTTTCTCTTGTTGTTCTAGACGTTTGAGCTTTAGGTGTTATTTTCTTCTT
This sequence comes from Nicotiana knightiana, assembly GCA_005239525.1. Lineage (NCBI taxonomy): Eukaryota > Viridiplantae > Streptophyta > Magnoliopsida > Solanales > Solanaceae > Nicotiana > Nicotiana knightiana. Next base: position 14,316 of record ML427166.1, on the reverse strand, counting down.
TGGATTGTAATTATCGCCTAACATTTTCAACAGATCCGCCAGGGTTTCCTCAGTAGATGAACCGGGTTCATCTGTGTGCTTTCCTAAATTTACTAACCCTTCAGTGGTTTCTCCTTATTCACTTCCCCCTACGTTCTTGCTACTTTCTTCCTCCTTTTCTGGCTCAACTCCACAAATAGCCATTCTAAAAGATTCACAGGTGGGTGAAGAATCAGCCATTTCTTCCCTTTTCCCTTTCTCATTACTCCGTACTCCCTCACTCTCATTGTTTTTACCACATATTCTTATTGTTTCCGGCAACTCCATATCTATTACAGACACAACCATTATGAACCTATTTTCTATGTTTTTCAGCAACATCAAAGATGACCTCAGAAGAAAGACTTGGGACAGATGTTACCTGAGTCATCGAAAATTTGGGAATGGTTTTGTAAGATAGGGGATGTCTTGAACGAACTTTTAGTTTTGAATTGATGGTTAAGGCTTCCCTAGAATCTAGGTATTTTAATTTGGTGAGGATTCTTGTTGAAACAGAACTGGTTCAAAGTCAAATGGATAGTCTTTGAAAGGATTTTGAGTTTGGGCAGAGTTCTGCTCATGATTAATTATTAGTATTTCAAAGTGTGCAGAGTGTAGAACACATACCTCGCCTTTCAGATGAACCAGCACAATGAACAAGGTTCATCATTTCAGAATCCTCTTGATCAAGCCTCATTTTGTAAATATAGAAAAACTTTCAGTTGTGATCAGTGAGTCATATCAAAACATGGCATAAGAGTACACTTTTTACAGTATGAGACTAAGCAATTGTTAATCTGATTATTACACCCGTTTCAGACTTTTCTAGCAAAAAAAATAATTCTCAATTTTTTTTCATTTTTGTTTTTCAATTAGGTGATCTTAATCATCCCTAATTCGAGCCGGTTTCTCTCAAAATGCTCCCTACTTAGTGCTTTAGTAAAGATATCTGCAATTTGTTGGTCAGTAGCACAAAATTCGATTGAGATCATTCCTTTTTCATAGTATCTCTTAGGAAATGGTGTCTAACATCTATGTGCTTAGTTCTTTTATGATGAACCGGGTTCTTCATCATACTAATTACACTAGTGTTGTCACAAAAAATAGGAATGCATCCAACCTCTATACCAAAGTCCATGAGTTGTTGCTTGATCCATAGAAACTGAGCACAGCATGAGGCTGCAGCCACATATTCAGCCTCAGCAGTAGACAAGGCTACTGAATTTTGTTTCTTGGTGGCCCAAGACACAAGGCAGGAGCCCAAAAAGTGAGCCATGCCTGAAGTACTTTTCTTGTCAACCAGGAAACCTGCATAATCCGCATCAGCATATCCTATAAGGTCGAAATTACTACCTTTAGGATACCAAAGGCACAAATCAGTGGTGCCTTTCAGATATCTCAAAATTCTCTTCACTGCAGTTAGATGGGACTCCTTTGGATTTGCCTGAAATCTGGCACACAGTCCTACACTGAACACAATATTAGGTCTGCTAGCAGTGAGATATAATAGAGACCCAATCATCCCTCTGTATAACTTCTGATCAACAGATGAACCAGGTTCATCCACATCTAATTTTGTAGTTGTGGCTATGGGGGTGTCTATTTCCTTTGAGTCTTCTATTTTGAATTTCTTGAGCAATTCTTTCACATACTTTTGTTGATGTATCATTGTTCCATTTGAGTTTTGCGTGATTTGTAAGCCTAAGAAGAAATTTAGCTCACCCATCATACTCATCTCAAACTCACTCCCCATAAGTATAGCAAATTCCTTACTCAATTTTTTAGAAGTCGCCCCAAATATGATATCATTCACATATATTTGCACAACCAGCAAATCTTTACTCTTTTCCATTAAGAACAAGGTGTTGTCTATTTTACCTCCTTTGTAGCCATGTTCTAGCAGGTATTTTGATAGACGCTCATACCATGCTCTTGGTACTTGTTTGAGACCATAAAGAGCCTTGTCAAGTTTGTATACATGGTCAGGTGAATCCTTGCTTTCAGTACTTGGAGGCTGTTTGACAAATACATCTTCCTTCATATAGCCATTGAGGAAGGCACTCTTAACATCCATCTGATGGAGAGTGAATTCCATGTGTGCAGCAAATGCTATAATAAGTCTGATTGCCTCCAGTCTTGCCACAGCGGCAAAGGTCTCATCATAGTCAATTCCCTCTTCTTGACTGTATCCTTGAACAACCAGCCTAGCCTTATTTCTTGTAACAGTTCCATCGAGATTGTTCCTGAAGACCCACTTTGTGCCAATCACTGATCTGTCTAGTGGTATGGGTACCAAGCGCCATACTTGACTTCTTTCAAATTGATTCAGCTCTTCTTGCATAGCATTTACCTAGTCAGTATCCTATAGGGATTCACCAATGATCTTTGGTTCAATCAAGGATAGAAAGGCATCAAACGCACACAGATTTTTCAAAGAGGATCTTGTTTTCATTCCAGATGTCAGATCTGATATGATGTTCTCAAGAGGGTGAGAACTTTGATATCTGTGTGGTTTCAGAACCAACTGTTCACTTTTAGATAGTTCCATGGTGTCTTGTTGTTTTGGAACAGGATCAGGGCCAAGGTTCACATGTTGAGTTCCCCTTATCATGTTGCTTGGGGTAGTTGGACCTGGTCATCACCTGTTCCATCTTCTATATTTTCTTCAATGTTTTCACTACTTCTCACCAGTCCAAGCTCCTCATCTTCTACTTCTTGTCTCTCAGCAAGAGTGTTAGTTTCATCAAAGACAACATGTACACTCTCTTCTACACACATAGTTCTTTTATTATACACTTTATAAGCCTTTCTATGTGATGAATATCCCAAGAATACACCCTCATCACTTCTGGGATCAAATTTTCCTAGGGAATCTTTGCCATTATTGTGCACAAAGCACTTGCATCCGAAAGCCCTAAGGTGGGATATGATGGGCTTTCTCCCTTTAAGTAATTCATAAGGAGTTTTCTCTACCAGAGGCCTGGTCATGCATCTATTTATTATGTAGCATGCAGTGTTTATTGCTTCTGCCCAGAAGCTATAGGGTAGTTTGCTAGAAAGAAGCATGGTTCTTGCCATGTCTTCAAGAGTTCTATTCTTTCTTTCAACAACCCCATTTTGCTGTGGGGTTCTAGGGGAAGAAAAGTTGTGATTGATACCATGTTCATCACAGAACTCAGCAAACAATGCATTCTCAAATTCAGTACCATGATCAAATCTTATTGATGCTAGTTGATTTCCTAACTGATTTTGAGTTTTCTTAAAAAATGAGGTGAACATATCAAATGCTTCATCCTTAGATTTCAGAAATAAGGTCCAAGTGAACATTGAATAGTCATCAACTGGCACCATTACATATTTGTTACCACCTCTGCTCAGAGTTCTCATAGGACCACATAGGTCCATATGAACCAGTTCCAACGTCCTGGTGGTACTGACCATTTTCTTAGTTTTGAAAGAAGATCTTACCTGCTTCCCCCTTGCACATGCCTCATAAACTTTGTCTTCCTTGAACTTAATGTTAGGAAGCCCTACCACTAAGTCTTTAGAGACTACTTTGTTTAGCTGACTTAGACTTGCGTGACCAAGTATTTTGTGCCACATGAGGGGATCACTGTCGAACACACTTAGGCAAGTGAGTTCATTTTCAGACAAAGTGGACAAGTCTATGACATAGATGTTATTCATTCTTTTTCCCTTCAAAACAATCTTGTTAGTAAGCAGGTTAATCACAAAACATTTTGTGGAAATAAAGGCAACCAGGTTACATCTGTCACACAGTTGTGACACACTGATCAGGCTATATTTCAAGCCATCTATCACGTACACATGTTCAATGGAGTGTGTGTCATCCTTACCTACCTTACCAACCCCAATAATTTCACCTTTCTTTCCATTTCCAAAGGAGACATTTCCTCCTTTGAGGCTTTCAAGTGAAAGGAACTATTCCTTGTTACCTATCATATGCTTTGAGCAGCCACTATCCAAATACCAAATATGACTGCTTCCTCTCACTTGAACCTACAAAAAAATCAGGGGTTAGTTTTAAGAACCCAAACTTTTCTATGAGAGAATGGATGAATCAAGCTTTTTCTGGCCCAATTTGGTAGCCAATTTTTCTTTTTAACAAAACTCTCATTTCTTCAACTGGCTTGCTCTTTTGCAGTACACTCAATTTTGTAGTGGTCAGTCTTACCACAGTGGGTGCAGATTTTATTCTCAGGGAGAGTGAGATACCTGCTTTTGGGATCCCACTTGGGCAATTGACTCCCAAAGACAAGCCCTCTCCTGTTGCTACTATGATTCTCTTGAATCCATGTCAAGGCATCAGAGGATTTATTCCATTTACAAGTTCGATCTAATTCATGTTTGACTTTTCCAAGTTCTTCTTTAAGTGTTCTTATCTGTTCATCCTTGGCATACATCTTATCTTTTAGTTTTCCCACATTTTCTTCTAACATGATATGGGAATGATCAACAACCTTTTTACTGGATCCTAGCTTTAGCTTTAAGTTTTCAGATTTTAGTTCTAGAATCTGAGTTTCAAGTGGATGAACCTGGTTCAACAAGACAGTGTTTTTCTTTTCAGATTCACTTACTCTTATTTCCAGGTTCATGCATTTTGCTTTTGGCATTTCACATTCTTTAGAGAGTTGTTCCTTCTCTTTGGTTGTTTCTTCGGAATCATCCATGAAATCAAGTAGCAACTCAGAGAGTTTTTCTTTAGATAGGAACTTTATTTTATTTTTAAGATAGGAGATACTTACCTCTGGTTCTTCATGTGATTCCTCATCGGATTCTCCAATTGTTATGAGCACCTGATCTTCATTCTCAGCATCTTCTGATTCTTCATCTGAACTTTCCCCCCAAGAAGAAACCATAGCTTTTGTTGTGGTTTTCTTGGGTTGGACCAGTTCCTTCTTTCATATCTCTCCTTTTTCCATTCCACTTCCCACTGAGGATAGTTCTTGATAAGGTGGTCAGTCTTTCCACACTTGTAGCATCTCTCATTGGTTGGCTTTTTTGGAGCTTTTGCTTTGTTGTAATTTCCTCCTCTAGAGATGGCCATCTCATCTTCCTCAAGATCTGCTCCCTCAGTGATTCTCAGTGCTAGACTCCTCTCCTTCTTTGGACCATCCATCTTCATTGTTTGCCTTCTAAGTTCATAGGCAGTAAGGTTTCCAATTAATTCATCCAGTCTTAGGGTTGCCATATTTTTGGATTCCTGGATAGTAATGATTTTTCTTTCCCAGGAGATTGGTAAGACCCTTGTCAGGATCTTCTCTACCCTGTCCTCTTCAAGAATGACTCTACCAAGAGACTTAAGTTCATTTGTCAAAGTTGTGAACCTTGTGTACATCTCTTGGATTGTCTCTCCTTCTTTCATAGTGAAGTTTTCATACTGTGAGTATAGAAGAGTACCTCTTGATCTTTTTACCTGAGGTGTTCCTTCATGGGCTACTTGCAAGGTATCCCAGATTTCTTTGGCAGTGGTGCAACTTTGGATTCTGCTATACTCGTCTGGACCTAGTCCACACATTAGCCACTTCTTTTCCTTTGCATTCTTCTCCAATTTCTTCAGATCCTCAGCAGTGCAAGTCAGCTCTAGTCTTTGGTACATCTACACCTTCAACAGTCTTCTTCATGGTAGCTAGAGGACCATCAGTGACTATGTCCCAGAGTTCATAGTCTTCTCCAATCAGGTGGTCCTTCATCTAGTTCTTCCATTNTCTCAATAGAAGAACCTGGTTCTTCTTGGTGTTCCAACTTCTACTGGTGCGGAATAATAAATGCAGTAAAGTAAAAACATAGAGATTTTTATGTGGAAAACACCTGGCTCAAAAGGTGAAAAAACCACGACCTACTCCTCAGTAGGATTTTCCCAAACTCTTCACTACAACTCTGATCCAAACAGCATTTACAAAATAAACTATTTTGTAAACCTAGGACTAACTCTAATCCCTTTGTAGCAAACTAGCCTCTAGATAATCGCGACAAGCTTCAAGTTAACTCTAACTTGAACAATGTGTACCTATTACAGTTGCTTCTAATAAAGCTGAAAGATACAATATTAAATCACCTACTACAACCAACTGGACTCGAAAGACAAACAGATGGAACTGGTTTTTCTAGCTGGTAAGTAGCCTTTGTGTCGCACAAGATTCTGCTTGCAAAATTTCTCTGGTAATTTTGCCTTCAGTTCTGTCTTTGTGCGAATGGTTCTTCAGTAGGAATACTTCAACATTATATAGCGCCAGAAGTTGAGATGTTCTTGTTTAGTTCTAATGCTACTCTTCCTTGGAAGAGTTTTGTGTTTATATCAACTTCCTTCCTTTATTTTTGTCCTTGCTGAACTCGAACTCTAACCCCTTATCAAATTGCAACCTTTCTGCATTAGGAGATAACCTCTTAGTTCATGGATAATTCACATATCACGTTTATCTCCTGTGTATGTATGGTTCTTGTGTCAATTGGTTCATTCGAGATGTTTGCCTTGATGGACTTGGTTCAACTGGGTAGGCATTTGTCAATCTTCAAAATCATGCAGTAACTTGGGTTAACATCAAGAACATATTAAGTTATAAACATGATCATAGGAGCAAATTACAGCTATAATGAGGGGTTTATCATAAATTAGGCATATCACAGAGACAAATCAGTTACTATAAAAATCTAGGACAAGGTAGAAGACACACTATGTCATATAGCCAGTGTAAACACTCAAAGTACCAATACATTAACCTAAACGAACTTCAAAAAGTATAACTTACTCAAGTTAAACACACATACATTTTAGAACTGACAATTTACGCATGAGCAAATGCTAGAGGGGTTCATATTATAAGCAGAGTCACACATAGAGATAGTCTAGAAAACACATTAGGTTATGTAATTTTAGGGGCATGAATATGCTAATTAGAACATAAGAGAATGAACATTGCAAAGGTTGAGAACTAACCAGTTACTGATCGAAAAGTAGAAAAAAGAGAAAAGAATAGAGTCACTTTGAGCGTCAACAAAGCAGTATAACCCAAAACCTTAGATGCGTCAAGTTCCCAAGGGCTTCAAGGAACCCAGGGAAATTCTCACAACTAAGGAAGGTCGAGAAAATAGGAATTCAGGTGGCCTTGGATTTCAGCTGGCCAAGAGCCAAAATAGGACAAGAGAATAAACGAACAACAAAGTGAAGATCCTTAGTTTTAGTGGAAATTTTAGCGATTCAAAAGTCTGTCCAAAAGGGTGTAATGACCCGACCGGTCGTTTTGCGTTATCAGACCTCGTTCTCCTAAATGAAACTTCCCTTAGAGGCTTATTGTGATTTATGACTTACGGGGGCAGGTGGTCTGGGTTTCGAAAGTGTTTAGAGCGATATTGGAACACTTGGTTCCTTCAGGCTGGCCTTTAAGGCCAAGTTTGACTTCGATCAACATTTTTTTAGCAAACAACCTCAGAATCGAGTTTCGACGGTTCCGGTAGCTTCGTATGATGACTTCAAACTTGGGCGTATGTTCGGAATGGGTTTCGGGTGACCCGCGAATGTTTTAGCGCCCAATATTGAAAGAAGAGTTCCTTAAGTTCATATTGTGGTTTGGGACGTGTATTTGTGTTATCGAGGTCCGAACGGAATTCCGAGACCGGGAATAGTTCCGTAATGTCATTTATGACTGGCCTGCAAAATTTGGTGTCATTCCGAGTAGTGTAGTTTGTTTCGGCGCATTGTTAGAGAATTCAAGAAAACTTAGAAGTTCCTAAGTTTGGTTCTAGAAGTTTTGAGGTATAATTTTGAGTTTTAGCGTTGTTGCGGGTGTTCTGAAGGCACGAGTGAGTCCGTATTATGATTTGGGACTTCTTGGTATATTTGGATGGGGGCTCGGGTGGGCCCAAGTGCCTCTCGGACACCAAACGAGGCCAAAATATAGCTAAAGCAGTAGCTGGTGCATCTGATCTGGTGTGACCGCAGGTGCGGTTGCCCAGTCGCAGGTGCGAGACCGCTCCTGCGGTCCAGGCCTTGCAGGTATGACCCCCAGGTGGGTTAACCAGTTCTCGCAGGTGCAGGCTCATTCCCGCAGGTACGGACTCCATCCCGCAGGTGCGAGCCCAAGCCCTTGTCCCATATTCCACAGGTGCGGTCGTCGAGTCGCAGGTGCGGAAACCCCTGTAGGAAGTAAGGTCTTTAAGTGCGGGATTATCCCATTTTTACTCCATTTTCTTCCACCATAGGCGATTTTGAGAGCTTGGAAAGGAGCCCCACGACCTAGCAGCTGAGAGGTAAGTAAATTCTACCCTAAAGTTAGTTAATGCATGAATTCCTAGTTGAATTTAACTACCTAATTAGTGAAAAATTTAAGGAATTGGGTAGTAACCTAGGGATTTCGAGAATTTAGAGAATTACTCATGAATTGGCTATGAAATCATACAAAAATCATATATTAATGATCCTTAGGGTATGGGTGAGTGTTTCCTTCGAGAATTTTTGATATCCGAGCATGCGGGCCCGAGGTTAGATTTTGGGGTTTCTTCAAGAATGATCAATTTGACTAAATAATAGGAGAATTCCATGCTTTGAGTATAATTTGATATATTTACATAACGTTTGGTTAGCTTCGAGTCCTTTGGGTGACGAGTTTGGAGTTTCGGGCGCATTCTTGACCCGGGGAGTAGGTGCAATGTTAGGTGAGTCTCCTTTCTAACCTCGTAAGAGGAATTTTCCCCGTAGGTGTTTTAAATGCTATGTGTGATATTTGTGGGGGCTAGGCACGTACAAAGTGACGAGAGTCTGTACGTAGCAGCTATTATTATTATGTCCGGGTAGTTAGGCCCACATCATGCCTGGTGTTTTCCTTGAAATGAACTATATGCCTAATGAATTAAACATTACATGCGGCTTATTTCCCTGAGATCATGGAATTTGAGAAATTTTAAGGAATTGTTCACTGAAAAGTAATTTAAAAAGGAATAATATGTGTGCATGTGACCGCTTCGCAATTTACATTCTGCAAGAGTGTGATTTCCCCCACTCTAATGGGAGCGGGGTGTATGCCACGACGGATTGAAGATTCACTTATGGTTCGGGTCGTTCGATCCTCGGCAGTGCATATATATGATTTCTTTATGGAAAAGATGCACTAATGGTTCGGGCCGTTCGATCCTCGGCAGTGCCTAGATGTGAGTAGTTTATGGCAAAGTGCACTTATGGTTCGGGCCGTTCGACCCTCGACAATGCACATATATGATTAACTTATGGCTCAGGCTGGTTGTCCTTATCCTCTATGCGCATGATAAATTGTTACTGAATTCCTGGGTATTGATTTGATAGATATTTGGAGGAAGATGAAGTAGTAATTGTTTATTTACTTCCAGTATTTACTTGGATTTCAGTGCCTTATATATTTGCTGCTTCACTACCTTTACATGCCTACTGTTTTCATCATATTCTGTTCAATTATATTGTTGGACCTTAGTGCATGTCAAGTTGACCTCTCGTCACTACTTCTTCGAGATTAGACGGGATACTCACTGGGTACATATATATTTATGTACTCATGCTACGTTTCTGTACTGAATTGTACAGGTTCTGAGGCTGGTGCATCCAGTTGTCAGACGGGAGCTTGATTCTGATTATAGACGGACCTGACTTCATGGTGAGCTCCTTTCTCCTGGCGATCTCCGGCAGCACCATGGAGTTTCTTTTGCTTATTTCCCGTCTATTTCTTTCAGACAGTAAGACTGTAAATTATATCTTTTGTATATTCTGGTAGTATGCCCGTAGGACTTGTGACACTAGTTCCTGGTGCACACGTGGTAGTCGTCATAGATTACGGGTCTGTATACATATTGGCTCACGCCTCCTTATGACCGCTTTTGATTAAAACTGGTTAATTATCATTTTCGATTGATGTTCAAACTTTAAACTTAGTATATGTTGAAATGTTTAATCAAATAAGAAAGAACCCTTAGTTAATTGAGTGTTGGTTTCCTGACCCCGCTGTAGGGCGCCATCACGACCTAAGTTAGGATTTTGGGTCGTGACAACATGGTATCAGAGCACTAGGTTCACATAAGTCTCACGAGTCACGGGAAAACCCAGTAGAGTCTTGCGGATCGGTACAGAGACGTCTGTACTTATCTTCAGGAGGCTATAGGGTGTTAGGAAACCTCTCTTTATTCTTATTCTATCATGCATTCGATGGTTTACTAAATCTCATTCTTCTATTCTCTCACAAATGGGAGGACGCGTGCATCTGATGTTCCAGACCCGGGAGGGGCCGCTACCCCTGTTATCCGAGGCTGTGACAGAAGCCGGGGGAGGGTACCCGCCCAAGGTAGGGGACGAGGGCGTCCCAGAGCTATTCCGGTTCCACCACTAGAGGACCTTATCATATAGGAACAGGACGAGCCCCTAGCAGATCCTGCTCCAGTAGACTTCATGACGGTGCCAGGCTCCCAGGAGGTCATGGGCCGTATGATAAGATTTATGGACACTATGTCCCAGGCTGGTTTATTTCTAGTAGATCATGCCGCTTCCCAAGCGGGAGGGGGAGTCCAGACCCCTACTGCCCAGGCTGCAGGCTAGACAGCAGCATTACATCATACCCTGGGTACACTTCCCGTGGGTGGGGTCCAGCCTGTTGCAGCAGCACCTGAGCCCAGACCGGATGCGGACGACGATCCGCAGAAGTTATTGGATAGATGAACTCAATTGCACCCTCAGTATTTGGGGGTGAGCAAGGCGAGGATGCCCATGATTTTGTGGACAGGTGCAGGGACAGACTGCACAACATGAGGATACTAGAGTCCCATGGAGTGGATTTCACTACCTTCCAGATGGAGGGCAGAACTCGTAGGTGGTGACAGTCCAATATTTTCAACAGGCCAGCAGATTCTCCTCCTTTTACTTGGGAGCAGTTCACGCAAATGTTTTTGGATAGATATATCCCACCCTCTGAGAGGGAAGAGCTGCGGTATCAGTTTGAGTGGCTAGAGCAGGACAGATGTTAGTGACAGATTATGAGGAAAGATTTTCAGAGTTGACTTGCCATACACTCATGATACTACCTACTGATGCAGAGAGAGTTCGTAGATTTGTGGCTGGGTTGCATCCAAGTATTAGGGCCACCATGGCCCGAGAGGTGAAGATGGGTACTCCTTATCAGCTCGTGGTAGAGATTGCTCGCAGAATCGAGGGGTATCGATCGAGGAGCAGGGAGAATGGGTAGCAGGACAAGAGGGCAAGATTCTCCGGGGATTTCAAAGGTGCCCTAGCTAGGGGCAGAGGTCAATTTAGCAGTAGTCAGCCCAGCAGTCCTTCATATTCAGCACCTCCACCACCTCCCCGAGGTGTTCCAGCGAGGCCTCATTTCAGCGCCATGCTAGAGCGTTCTTACCGTCCTCCAGCCATTCAGAGTTCACCCAGTGGTTATCCCAGTCATTTGAGGTCCTCCAACCCCTACTTCAGTGCTATGCCAGAGGGTTCTCATCACCTTCCGGCCATTCAGGGTTCTTCTTCGGGGCAGCAGACTATGGTACCTGGGGGTTGTTACGAGTGTAGGGAGCGAGGTCATATGAGGAGGCATTGTCCCAGTTTTCGGGGCAAGGCCGTACAGTAAGGTTATCAGCCGATGGGTCTGGCACCAGCAGTCCAGCCACCTAGAGGTGGAGGACAGGTCGGCCGGGGTCGTCCTAGAGGTGGAGGCCAGTCAGGGGGAGGTCAGGCAGCTCCTGTTCACTCTTGTGGAGCTTATTCTTACGGTACTCTAGCTAGATTCTATGCCATTCCGGCCATATCAGATACAGTAGCCTCAGACGCCGTGATCACAGGTATATCTCATTATGTGATAGAGAGGCTTCAGTATTATTTGATCTAGGATCCACCTATTCATATGTTTCAGCATTATTTTCTCATTTTCTGGATGCTCCTCGCGAGTACTTGGGTTCTCCTATATATGTGTCCACTCCTGTGGGTAATTCTATGGTGGTAGACCGGATCTATCGGTCTTGTGTGATCACCTTCTGTGGGTTCGAGACCATAACAGACCTTTTATTGCTCGACATGGTTGATTTTGAGGTTATTCTAGGCATGGATTGTCTATATCCTTATCATGCCATGCTAGATTTTCATGCCAAGACAGTTACTCTAGCCATGCCCGAGTCGCCTAGGCTGGAGTGGAGAGGTTCCTCAGTTAGTGCAGCCAGCCGGGTTATTTCATTCATGAAGGCTCGACATATGGTCGAGAAGGGTTGACTGGCCTATCTTGCTTATGTGCGGGACACCACCGTTGAGTCTCTGATGATTAATTCAGTGCCAGTTGTTCGAGAGTTTGCTGATGTATTTCCTTCAGATCTTCCGGGCATGCCTCCGGAATGTGATATTGATTTCTATATTGATTTAGCTCCAGGAACCCAGTCTATATCTATTCATCCGTACCGTATGCCTATGAAAGATTTGAAGGAGTTAAAGGAGCAGCTTGAGGAGTTGTTGGCTAAGGGGTCCATCAGACCGAGTGTATCGCCGTGGGGTGCTCCAGTTCTATTCGTGAAGAAAAATGATGGGTCCATGCGGATATGTATTGATTGCCGCCAGTTGAACAAGGTCACCATTAAGAACAAGTATCCTTTGCCACGCATCGATGATTTGTTTGACCAGTTTCAGGGTGATAGGGTGTTTTCTAAGATTGATTTGAGATCGGGATATCATCAGTTGAAGATTCGGGCCTCAGATGTTCGGAAGACTACTTTCCGTATGAGATATGGCCACTATGAGTTCCTGGTGATGTCCTTTGGCTTGACTAATGCCCCAACAGCATTCATGGACTTGATGAATAGGGTGCTCAGGCCGTATATTGATTCCTTTGTCATTTTCTTCATTGATGACATATTGATTTACTCACGTAGCCTGGGGGAGCATGAGCAACATTTGAGAGTTGTGCTCCAGACTTTGCGGGAACAGAAGTTATATGTTAAGTCCTCCAAGTGTGAGTTCTGGTTGGATTCCATAGAATTCCTGGGGCATGTAGTATCCGGAGAGGGTATCAAGGTTGATCCTCAGAAGATCGAGGCAGTTCAGAGTTGGCCGCGTCCTACTTCAGCTACAGAGATCAGAAGCTTTTTGGGCCTAGCAGGTTATTATCGTCAATTTGTGGAGGGGTTCTCTTCTATTGCAGCTCCATTGACTAGATTGACTCAGAAGAATGCCTTGTTTCGATGGTCCGACGAGTGTGATTCGAGCTTTCAGAAGCTCAAGGCAGCATTGACCTCAGCACCAGTTTTGGTACTGCCTTCCGGTTCGGGGATGTATACAGTGTATTGCGACACTTTACGCATTGGCTTGGGATATGTGTTGATGCAGGAAGGGAGAGTTATTGCTTATGCTTCGCGCAAACCGAAGGTTCATGAGAAGAATTACCCTGTGCACGATTTATAGTTGGCGGCGATTGTTCATGCTCTTAATATTTAAAGGCACTACTTGTATGGGGTAACCTGTGAGGTTTATACAGACCACCGCATCTTGCAGCACTTGTTCAAGCAGAGAGATCTTAATCTGAGGTAGCGCAGATGGCTTGAGTTGTTGAAGGATTATGATATCACCATTCTTTATCATCCGGGAAAGGCAAATGTGGTAGCAGATGCCTTGAGTAAGAAGGCAGAGAGTATGGGTAGTTTGGCTTATATTGCAGCAGAGGAGAGACCTCTAGCCTTGGACATTTCGTCCTTGGCTAATCGCGTCGAGTTTAGCACATGTGGTTGCTCAGTCTTCGTTATTGGGGAGATTAAGGCCCGGCAGTTCGATGATCCGTGCCTGGCAGAGATTCAGGAGATAGTGGTACAGGGTAGTGCCAAGGAGGTTACTATTGGCGAGGATGGTGTTCTGAGACTTCAGGGTAGTTTATGTGTTCCTAATGTTGATGGCCTGAGGGAGAGGATTCTAGAGGAGGCACACAGTTCTCGGTATTCTGTTCATCCTGGTTCTACGAAGATGTATCGTGATCTGAAGCAGCATTACTGGTGGAGGCGTATGAAGAGGGACATTGTGGAGTATGTGACTAGGTGTCTTAATTGCCAGCAGGTGAAGCATGAGCACCAGAGGCTAGGAGGCCTACTTCAGCAGATGCCCATTCCTGAGTGGAAATGTAAGCTCATCACTATGGACTTCGTGGTTTGGTTGCCTCGGTCTTTGCGGAAGGTTGACGTGGTTTGGGTCATTGTGGATAGATTGACCAAATCGGCACATTTCATTTATGTAGCTACTACATATACTTCTGAGAGGTTAGCCCAGATCTACATTCGGGAGATAGTTCGGTT
>ML427165.1:1691-19330 GCA_005239525.1 Nicotiana knightiana | reverse complement strand
GATATCTCGCTTGGATCTATTCTTAGTAAATCTAGTAGACTTTCTATACGTCTTTTTTGCTTCGCGATATTTCCTTTTATCGTCGCGATATTCCTGAGTCCTATATTTAGGTCTCCTTTTCCTATAAGGTTTATCAGAGGTCTGTTTCTTCTGGGGAGAAGAGGGTCCGGATATCCCGAATTGAGTACAAAAGTCTCCTAACTGAGTTTTTTCTCTAAGCTTATCAATCTTAAGCTGTCTGGATAACTTTAACTCATTACACAGGTTTAATCCTTCTTGTGTACACACACCTATCAACTTACCATAAGTATAACCACTGTATTGGATTTCACTAAAAGATCCTCTAAGAACTTTTCTAACTCTTTCGGCGAATAGAGGAGGTAAACCGTCTATAAACTTAGCTTTCCAATGATCATACTTATTTTCGGGCAATTCCATGACCCGACTCATAAAGGTATCTTTATACCATCTAAATTCGGAGTTTTGTAAAAATACACTTTTTGGAATAAAAAAGATCTCTTTGTTTCATATCTTCCACACTTTGCTCTGCAATGCTTATGCAAAAGTCGACCTTCAAGCTTTGACTTTAGCTCTTTGGAACCCATACTTGCAGTAATAGAGACCCTCGAGATTGGACACCTTCTCGAGGTTAGGTCGGCATAGGGGTTTGATCCCTCGAACGCTATGTGACAGTGTCATTCATATGACATGACCGTGAAGCGACCGAGGTGGCCCTACCGGTACACTTCCCCAAAAGTTATAATAACTTTGTCAGAATTAATTGGTTTTCAAAGTAGATGGATATTCCCCGCTTGTTCTATATATAGACACTCGTTTCTTCTTCAATTTAGGTCTTGCAGTTTTGAAAAACTAGTTTTCCCTTTAACGTTCTCTTCCTTTTCTCAGCTTGCGAAACCAGTTGAGCTTTCTTCCTCTTTATCTTTGACTAAATAATCATGGATATCATGCCCGAATCCGTTCACCAAGAAGAGGGAAACCTTACCTCTGATTCTTGCCCGGCCAGTGGTACACCGTTGGCGTATGGCGAGTTCACCTCGAGTTGTTTCGCTTTGAAAAAGAACTTGCACTAGAGAAACTCTTCGATGCTCCGGGCCATCGAGAGCATACGTCGAGGTTTATTCGATCGATAGAGGAAAACCACCTCGAGGCCGTGAGGAAAGATTGCAGATGGGGAGAAAATGTGATGCTGCAGATACCTTCCCGAGAAGAGAATATTATAGCCTTCGTGGAGGGACTCCTGAATGTGTATACGTACCCATTTACATTAGGCCCCCTCGACTGTCTTGTACTCGAATTTTGCAAAAGGTATCGAGTCACTCTGGCTCAAATTCATCTGTCCTTCTGGCGGATAGTGCTGATGATAAGGTACTTTACTGAAAATCCTGAGCTCGAGTTTACCCTTAGCCACCTTATCAGATTATATCGGCCTCAGCATTGTCGAGGCATGATTGCGCTACGATGCCGATCCACCAAGCCTTTATTTCCAGTGATGATGAGGACCGGAATCGAGGATGGATGAGCTGGTTTGTCCGAGTGAGGACCGTCGACATCGTTCCTGCAGAGTTCCTGTCGTTTCCTGAAAAATGGAACTTCAAATGTAAGTAGTATGCCTCACCTTAGTGCCTTTTTCTCTCGATTCTATATAAGGATGTTTCTTTTTCTCTTCCCCAGTGGTCCCGTGGATGCTGGAAGAGATCCTCAATCTTGCTGACTAGACTCGGAGGCTAGGTGCTTCTTCGTCCTATGATGAACGCAAGTGGCAGATCTGTCGAAGGGCAAATGGGAAGCAAAGCACCACGGTATGTGCCACGTGATTGCCTTTCGAGGAATGCTTTTCTTTATGTGTATTAACTCTGTTGCTGCATGCGTTGGTGGATTCTCCAAGGTGAGATCGTGCCACTTCGAGGAGGGGGAAGGACCATCGGCTTCGAAAACGAGGGAGGATAATAAGTGAAAAAGGTCCTCGATGGACGAGGACATTCTCAATGAGGCGGGGCCTTCCCGGAGACACAAGGGAAATGCTGCCACTGAAGAGGACCTTATATACGTTGGTTATTCTGTAGACATCAACTCTCCTCGGGAGGATGGTACTTCATCTACGGCTCGAGCTAGGGGCCCTCCCGAGGTTATGAGACCTCTAGCCTCAAGGGAAAGGCTCCACAAGAGGGAAGGAGCGAGAGTCTTTCACCACCGTCTGCTTCCCTTCTCGAAGGTACTTCAAGGGACGCTCGGGGCTAGGGGCCGGATAAATCAAGTGGGGTCTAGAACGATCATATCCCATCGAGAGCGGTTCAACTGGAGTCGATGGGACCAGGCCAGTAGATGCACGCTCAACTTTTGAGGAGGCTCAGTGGCTCTGCTCGTGAATTTTGGTTGACTTTGTTGACTTTGTTGGCTTTTCAGCTATGTAATCTCATCTTTTGAACTGAAGCTTCTTTTTCATAGGCCTTTGACAAGCTCAAGTTCGAGCTGCTCCGCTGTGAGACCAAGTTGCGAGAAGCTTTGGGCAAGGAGAAATCTCTCAGGATTCTTTGCAATAGGAAGACAAGAGAGTTGATATACCTTTGATCTTAGATGCATCGAAGTCAAGATTATGAAGGCAATCTCGAGCGACCGGTAATCTTTATCTTGAGGGAGTACATGCTTACTTTCCCGCCTTCGAGAACTAATGTTTCAGTGCTTCAGTTGCAAAGATAAAGGGAAGCACTGGAACGCCTTTGGGGCGATGTTGGACAGGTCAATTCCGAATGCAATGCGTTGAAGGCGCAGATAAGTGTTCATGCAGCGACCCAAAGTAATGTTTTGGCCAAGGCTTCTACCCTCAAGGTACAACTTTACAATGCTCGAGAAGATAGCTTGGTTCAGACGAGCAGGATTGCCAAGCTCGAGACTGACCTTTTGAAGATGAAGGCTGAGGTCGTGGACGCCCGGGCTAAAGCTGAAAAAGTTTGAGCAAAGGCCAATAAGAAAGTGGCCGTTTATTTAAAAGATGTTGTTGATGCTCGGGCTGAGCTGAGGGGAGCCTTTGACAGAGAGAGGAGGGGCAATGATTATGCCCGATGCAGGTCTCGGAGGGATACCCTGGAAGAGATTCATGCTAGAGGCTTTGATCTCTCGGAAGAGATAAAGCAGGCCAAGGCGGATGAGATCGACTCCAAGTTTTTCCTTTCTTCTAGTGTTGATGCTGATATTTGAGGGCCACCGAGGGAGTTGGTCCCTAGGGCAGACTAGGTTTTCCTTTCTTGTCCTTTGTAAAGACTCATGTGGGAGCATTGTAAATGTATATTTGTAGTACACACACACACACACACACAGATATATATGTATATATATATATATATATATATATATATATATATATATATATATATATATATATATATATATATATATATATATGAGATTCTTTGGTATTTCTGATTAGCTTGTGTCTGTCTTTCTTTTTGTTTTGAATTCTGACGTTTGTCGATAATTAGCCCGATGAATTGGACTTCTAAATGAAACACTTGGGATTATAAATTGGTCCTGAGGATTTTTAGGCTGGCGCTTAGGCTCTTACGCATTGGGTCAGTACGAATTTTAATGTGGCTGGCAACTTGGGCTCTTACGCATTGGCCCTTAAGCGCTTTTTTAGTTAACCATTTAGGGCTCAGTCTTCAAGTCGGGTTTCGAATCGAGATCATCGACCCTTAGGCTCTTTAAATCGGCCCTGAGGCTCTTTAGGCTGGCGCTTAGGCTCTTACGCATTGGGTCGGTACGACCTTTAATGTGGCTGGAGACTTGGGCTCTTACCTATTGAGTCAGTACGACCTTTAACCGGTTCTTTTCGATGTACTTTCAAAGTAATTGGAGGCCTGTGATTTAATGGCGACAGTCGGACGTATCCTAGTCACGTTAGTTTGGCTGGAGCCTTATGACGGTGGTCGTTGTACTTGACCATAGCCTTTTAGTCCCCGAGTGAGATAGCCTCGGTGTCTATATCGAGGGTATGCCTTTTTAGGGGTCTTACAAGTTCGAGTATATATCCTTGACTTTGGTATCGGGATTATGCCTTTTTAAGGTCTTACAAATTTGTACATGCCTTGCTTGAGGTCTTATATATTTAATATTGCCTCATGGAGGTCTTACGATTCATGCCTTGCTTTAGTACTTACAGCTTTGATGTTGCCTCGTGGAGGGCTTATGAGCTCAAATTTACCGGCCTTGAGGTCTTATGGCTTCGAGTTTTTGATGCCTTGATGGGATGACTGTCGATGACAGCCCCCGAGACATCAAAATTTTTTTGGCTTTGGATCGTTCTTTGTGCAAATAGCGAACTTTTTGGTGCTACCTCATTGAGGTTTTAGATTGTTGATATTGCCTCATGAAGGGCTTATACTGTTGATGTTGCCTCATGGAGGGCTTATGCTGTTGATATTGCCTCATGGAGGGCTTATGCTGGTGATATTTCATCATGGAGGGTATATGAACTTGAAGCTTCTAGATTGAGGTCTTAAGGTTTCAATTTAGATAGCTCGATGAGCTGACTGTAGAGGACAGTCCCCGAGTCGGGGTTATGCCTTCTTTAAGGTCTTACAAATTTATAGTTTCCTCGTTGAGGGATTACAAGTTTGAGCATGCCTCCTCGAGGTTTATAGATGCGATATTGCCTCATGGAGGGCTTATATTGGTTCCTTATGGAGGACTTATGAGCTCGAAGTCTCCGGCCCTGAGGTCTTACGGCATCGAGTTTTTAGTGTCAGTCCCCGAATGTCCGCAAAATTTCTGGCCGTGAGGCCGTTTTCTTGTGAAAATAGCGAAATTCTTTGACACGCGAAGTGTTTTGATGATAAAATATTCTCCTTCGATTACTTGGTACAAGTATACATATTTTTTACCATCGA
Source organism: Nicotiana knightiana (assembly GCA_005239525.1). Classification (NCBI taxonomy): domain Eukaryota; kingdom Viridiplantae; phylum Streptophyta; class Magnoliopsida; order Solanales; family Solanaceae; genus Nicotiana; species Nicotiana knightiana. The sequence goes on along the minus strand of ML427165.1, from coordinate 14,426 downwards.
GGGCTCGATTATTCTACGTGGACACAGTTCATTCGACCATTTTGTCCTATGCATCGTTCTCCTGTCGAGACCCTCTTTGGCATATTTTAGTTTCTTCGAGGAGGTGATCTCCCGAGGGGATGCCCCTCAGTATTTGAGGTTGATTGAAGAGAAGCCTTGAATACTTGGTGAGTTCTCCTTAGGCAGCATATGGATGTTTCCTCGTTAAAAACCTCGTCGGTAAAATCCATTTGGGATAAAATACGACGTGAAGGAAAAAGAGCGCGACGCATGCTTTAAAGCCTAAGGCATTCAAGCTGGAGGGTTCTTTGATTCCTTTCAATCGAACACCTGCACATAGGTTAATGTAAAATGTGAAGGAAAGAGGGAGAGGATCGTACCTTAATTGTGGTGGTGCTTAAGCCTCGATATGCTTCAGTTACTCCTTCCAAGGACGCGACACGATCCTTATTTGTTCATCCGAGGATGCAGTTTTGTGATTGTTACTTGGTTGTTTGCTTATTTTTTGGCTCCTTTGATGTAGAAAACGCCGGCATCGGTGCCACATCGTGCACTGTGAACATTTCTTTTGCTGCGTGTTGCTCTCCGTACACTGTTTTTACTCCATCATTCGTAGGAAGCTTCATCATTTGATGCAGGGTTGACGGAACCGCCCTCATACTATGAATCCATGGACTTCCAAGCAATGCATTGTATCTCTACCACCCTCGACCACATGAAACTTGGTATTTTGAATTGTACCTGCCACACTGACGGGAGGCGGGCATGATCTGGTCAATCAATTCGAGTTTCTCTACCACCCTCGACCTAATAATATTGGCCGAGCTACCTGCATCCACGAGCACACGTTTAACCTGAAATTTATTCAAAAGAAAAGAAATTACCAGTGTGTCATTATGAGGTTGAGACAAGGTCTCGATGTCCTCTTCGCTGAATGAAAAAGCATCTTCAGGTATGTATCTCCGAGTTTTCTTTTCCCTGGTGATTGATACTTTTTCTTTTCTTGAAACGGGTCCTTGAGGGACGTCGACTCCTCCAATAATCATGTGGATGACATGTTGTGATTCTTCTGTTTCATTTTTCCTGTTCGCCTCTCTTTCCCGAAAATGGTTTTTAGCTCGGTCGCTGAGGAACTCTCGAAGGCGCCCTTTACTAATCAGTCGGGCTACCTCTTCTCGAATTTGTCTGCAATCCTCGGTCCTAAGACCATGGGTACCGTGATATTCACATATCAAATTAGGGTTCCTTCGCGAAGGATTTGATAGTACGGGCCTTGGCCACCTGGTGTCCTTGATTTTACCTATGGCCGATACAATATCTGAAACATCAATGTTGAAGTTGTACTCAGATAGCCGGGGTGACTCTATCGGTCATGTGTTCCTATCAAACCCTGATTTGTTCACGAGTCCCCAAGGATTCTTTCCACGATCCATCCTTTGGTCACTTTGAGGTATGTTACGCCTCAGAATATTTCTCCGATTTTCTATATATGGTTGATACTTTTCTTTGCTTGACCTCGACTCTCTTTTTAGGAGCCTCGATTCCTTTGCTAAGATCCTGTTGGGATACACCGAGCCCGAGGGGGCTTCTAATTGGTCATCCTCGACTCTGATGTTTGATTGATACCTATTGTGTACATCCACCCAAACTACGGTGGGATACTCGATTAAGTTTTTCTTCAACTGCTTCGAAACTATCGAGCTTCGTTCATTCAAGCCTTGAGTGAAGGCTTGTACTTCCTAGTCATCGGAGACCGGTGGTAATTCCATCCATTCCAATTGGAAGCGGGATACGAACTCCCTCAACATCTCATTCTTTCTTTGTTTGATTTTGAAGACGTCATACTTCCTCGTAGCGACCTTGATGGCACCAGCATGTGCCTTCACAAAGAGTCTACCATCATGGCAAACAAATCTATTGAGTTCGAGGGCAGGTTATGATACCACATCATGGCCCCTTTGGACAGCGTTTCTCCAAATTTTTTCAGTAAGACGGATTCAATCTCGTCATCTTTTAGGTCACTCCCTTTCACAGCACAAGTGTAAGCAGTAAAGTGCTCATTGGGGTCCGAGGTCCCGTTGTAATTCTTTTCACCTGATTCAATCCTCTTTGTGAGGTCTTCCAGCATCTTCATAATAGCGGGGTGGGCTGATGACCCATTATTGCTTGACCTTTCTGGTGCCTGTTCGACTCGACGAGCCGTTTCTAGTGGCGTTGTGCTTGGAGTTCTCTGATGGTTTTGTAGCTAAGCAATAGCCACCTGTTGTTCTTGCAACATCTCAAAAATGACATGAAGTCTAACTTCCCTTTCCTTTTGAGCAGGGTCTCCTTGTGCTTCACGACGGTCTCCTTCGCGTACACTTTCGTCTGTATGAGAGCTTACATCGACATGTTGAACATTGCGTGAGCCTTCAACGATGGGGATTTGCACTGGTGCCCCTTCAGGGTTTTGCGGTGGTACACCGGCACTTGAAGTGGCTGCGTTGTTCTCTCAATGATCCTCAGGACCGTTGTTTTCATGTGCATTCACTGAGTTAGACATTTTCTAACCTGAAATTGAATATTCTTAGACAAGAAAAAGTGTAAAGAATAACTTGTGTTTTTAGAAAACCAGCACTAAAACAATCACTATTATTTTTAGCCCCGCGGTGGGCGCCAAACTGTTTACCTTGAAAATGGTAATTACAATTTTATTTGATTTTGTGGTTTTAAAAATATGTGATCTCTTTTAATACTAGTTGTTTAGTCAATAGATGCTAAGTGAGAGTTAAGAAAAATGAGACAAGAGCAAAGGATAATGGAATTGTACAAACCGAGCAGTTAAGAGACGGGGTCTCGAGCTTAGTCAAAATGGGCCTCGAGGTCGAGCTCAAGCTCGAGCTCAAGGGTTTGATTGAAGGCGGTCGAAGAAGGTATAAAAATATAGAAGGCCTCGAAGATGGACTTTTATGATCAATAATGAGTAATAAATGAAGAACAATTAATCAACGTAATAAATGAAAGGCAATAAATCAATGGAACAATTGTAGAGAATGTTTTAGGCAGAGAGCAGAGAATGTTCTCGTTATTGTATTGAATAGCATGTATGTTATAAAATTACAAGGGTCCCTTTTATATAGGAGGGGGAACCCCAACATAGTACATGTGTAATTACAAAGAGAAATGGATGGTACAGCCATTCAATGCCATGGTACGGGCTTGTACAACTTTTGCGGACTTGGTCAGCTTTAACCACGTGCTTTTTGGAAATTTCCCACTTTTTCATGATGGTCTTAGATTTACACCGCCTCGAGGTGGAGAATCCTCGACAAGCCTCCTCGATGCTAAAACTCGAACTGCATCAAGCCTTCTGAGTGTCGTAATTATCATAAAATCGGGCTCTCCAATTTTAGCCGTATAAATAAGTATTATTCTATTTCAAAATAAGTGATAAGTAAATTCGTGAAGGTGAGAGAGTAAGAAAATCGAAGAAAATGAGTTTCGTCAAAGTTTGACATTTTGAGGTAAAATACAGTCCAAGCTATAATACCCGGTATTTATGGACTAATGACATACAAGCTACTACATGACCATGATAGTAAAGTATATTATAGTAAGATATATAAAATGTGTTAAAAGTGAGTATATTTTAAGTAATTTGAGATAATTCTTAATTATATGGATAATTGGGTAATTAATAAATTTTAGTGGGAGATTAATTAAAATCTTTGGATGGAGTTAAAGAACCTCACATGGTAGCTTTTTCCTTAGGAAAATAAGTGACTCTTACTTCATGTACCTAGGTGGCATAATTAGAGGATTTTTGTGGCTAAGTCATCTTTCAAGTGGGGCCCACAACCACATTAATAAAAGGCCTCCCTAATTCAATTCATAAAAAGGAGATGCTATGTTTGCAAAGTGACGGATGAGAGCCAAAAAAATTAATACGAGAATTCATAATATATAGCAGCGTGAAATTGTGTTTCTAAGGGAGTACAGTAGAATCTTTCTCAAGAATATCATACGGATTTTTCCCTACTTCAATCTGCCGTTACGTGTTTTATCGCGATGGATGGGTGTTAGAGGGATTATCAAGGGAATCAGCTCAGGTATATTAAGGCTATCCCTTATTTCCCTTTTGGCATGATCCATACGATACAAACGAAATGAGAAAATGCACAACTTTCATAAATGACTCTATTCATAAAAATACTAGAGATGACTATGTTCTTGATTCCCCATGTGTCCTATTGTTCGATCATTTGTTTATGGGTCTCAGGAAATACGTAAATTGATAAAGTTTATTTCATAACATTAATCAAAGGCATAATGGTCTTATGACGTTATGAGAGATTTTATTGACGTACTTCTCATGCATTGCATTCATTTATACATGTACATTGACCCATGGCTAGATGGCGTTATATATGTGTATATGTATGTACGTATATATGTATATGGGATATGGGAAAAGGTTACGGTGTTATACATGCACCACCATCTGATCAGCTGGTATACTTTGATGATTTTGCCCATAGTGGCCGAGATGATATAATGGGATGCCCTCAGAAGCTGGATGATGTTATGTACACATATACCTATGTATGGTATGACATTTGTACGCATATGCATGGCATTATAAATATTAATGATTCATAGAGTTATTCAGACTTACATGTTGAGTCTTTTACTCCATGTTTCTCTCATATCTATTATTTACTGATTTTCATTCCTTACATACTCGGTATATTATTTGTACTGACGTCCCTTTTGCCTAGGGACACTGTGTTTCATACCCACAGGTCCCGATAGACAGATCGAGAGTCCTCTAAGTAGGCTATCAACACAGCGGAAGATATTGGTGTGCTCCATTTTCTCAGGAGTTGCTTATTTGGTCAGTATGCTTTGGAAATGTATTGTTTAGTATGGCAGGGCCCTGTCCCGACCTTTATGGTATTTATCTACTCTTAGATGCTTGTAGACATATGTCATGTACGTAAAATATTGTATGATCTTGTTGGCCTATGTTTAGTGTACGAGTGATCATTTTGGTCTTATAGGCCCATATGTCTTATGTATAAGTTGGTATTACATGGTTTATTCTAGTTATCCCACGGTAACCTTTCTGGTTCATTTACCTATGATAGTATGATACAAAAGATACATATGTTGGTACTCGATTGAGTAAGGCATCGGGTGCCCGTCGCGGCCCATCGATTTGGGTCGTGACATACCGCTATAATGACTTGTCCTTGGTCATATTCATATTTTTATTGATGATCCTTCAACTACCTCTCTAGTTAGGCCTTTCGTAAGTGGATCCAACATATTATTTCTTGACTTCGCATAGTCAATCGTGATAATTCCTCTAAAGAGTAATTTTTATGTCTTCGTCGTATATGACGAGGTTTTTCGTTATACATAATGCTCTCAGCCCTTCTGATTGCTGCTTGACTATCACAACGTATACATATTGGTGCCAACGATTTGGGCCAAAATAGAATACCTTCCAATAAATTTCAGAGCCACTCAACTTCTTCGCCAGCTTTATCTAAGGCTATGAACTTAGCCTCCACTGGGCAATACAAGTTTGTTTGGACGACTTCCAAGATATTGTTCCTCCACCGATAGTGAATACATATCCACTTGTGGACTTAGAATCATTTGAACCGGTGATCCAATTTGCATTACAATATCGCTTAATCACCGCAGGATATTTACTGTAGTGCAAAGCAAAGTCTTGGGATATGTTTTAGATATCCCAAAACTTGTTCATTGTCGTCCTATGAGATTGACCTTGATTACTCGTGTATCGGCTCAGTTTACTTATAGCACAAGCTATATCTGGTCGTGTACTATTCATAATATACATTAAACATCCCGATACACTAGCATAATACAATTGTGATATGTTTTGGCCTTTATTCTTCGCAAGTGCAAGATTCACGTCAATTGGAGTCTTTGCAAATTTAAAATCTAAGTTCTTGAACTTTTCTAGTACTGTTTTAATGTAATGAGATTGTGTTAATGTCAAACCTTGAGGGGTCTTATGGATCTTAATATCCAAGTAAATCGACAACTCCTAATTCTTTCATATCAAATTTGCTAGTTAGCATATGCTTAGTGGTATTTATGTTGGCAATATATATATATATATATATATATATATATATATATATATATATATATATATATATATATATATATATATATATATATATATATATATATATATATATATACTCATTATTAGTATATCATCCACATAGAAGCAAACAATGACAATGTGATTCGGAACATTTTTAATCTACAACATTTATCACATTTATTATCTTAAAACCATTTGACAACATTTTTTGGTCAAATTTTTCATGCCATTGTTTGGGTGTTTGTTTTGTCTGTAAAGCGACTTAAAAAGTCTATGCACCTTCTTTTCTTTGCATGGAACCACAAATACTTTAGGTTATTCCATGTAAATTTCGTATGGACGTAACTCTTATAACTAGGGAGTATGTATCAAAATAGTCAAGGCCTTCTCATTGTCTATACCCTTTTACCACAAGCCTTGTCTTATTTTTTAATAGTGCCATCATCTTTCATTTTCCTCTTAAAAATCCATTTAGAATCCAACGATTTATTGTCGGGAGAAAGATCAACCAATTCTCATGTGTGGTTATTCAGTATGGATTCTATTTCACAATTGAGTGCCTTTTTCCAAAATAATGATTCCGAAGAATACATAGCTTCTTTAAATGTTCGGGGCTCATTTTGTAATAAGAAAGTAATAAAATCTGGTCTAAATGTAGTAGACGTTCTTTGACGTTTACTACGTCTTGGATCCTCCTAATTAGATGCACTTTCTTTTGTTTCTTCTCTAGGTCGTTTAAATCCTTCACCAATCGGCTCACGTTCTTCTTTATATGAATATATATTTTTGAAGAATTTAGCATTATCTGATTCTATAACTGTATTAGTATAAATGTTGGGATTTTCTAATTTATGAACCAGAAATCGATATGCTTTATGTCACGACCCCAAAACCACCATGGCCGTGATGGATCTTATCGCGATACTAGGCTAGCCAATTCACTAATTAGATCATAAAGAAACTTTTTATTCAAATCATTACTAATCCGATATTTCATAAAAAAAATTCGTTTAAGCATTTCAAAATAAGCAAGGATATACTAACATTAAATACAGCCCAAAATCCCGGAGTCACTAGTCATGAGCAACTATAAGAAAGATACAAGTCTGGGAAAAATAAATGCTATAAAAGTAGGAAAGAGAAAATCAAGGTTGTGGACGCCGTGCAGCTACCTCGCAAATCTCCGACTCTGAGACAGGAAAATTAGCTCTCACTCTGATGCCCTAGCACCTGAATCTGCACACAAGGTGAAGGGAGGAATGCGAGTATGCCAACTCAGAAAGTAATAAATGTAAATAAGGTCTGAGTAGTAAGAAATACATAAATACACGTCATAAATTCATAGTAAGTACAACCTTTCTTTCTAATAGTATATATATTTCAAATCTTCACGCTTAAAAGCCGTTTTCAGTAAAAATCATTTGAGAATATTTTTCCAACAGTTTCAACAGAAGTTCAAGAGGTTTAGAGTAAAAGTGATAAAAATCATAAACAGCCTCTCGGGAAAAAAACAAGTATCATAAACCGCCTCTCGGGCATAACATCACTCAGAATCAGTCCATCAGGCATACCTCACAGTCACTCATAATCAACCCCTCGGGAAACCTCACAGCCACTCATGCCTCCCAATCACTCGTCACCCGACACTCGACACTCGACACTCGCATTTAGTACCTGTGCTCACTGGGGGTGTACAGACTCCGGAGGGGATCCTACAGCCCAAGCGCTATAACAAGCCATCTCGTGGCATAATCAATCAGTCCCCCGGCCTCTCATATATCATAAAACATAACAACATGTTGCGGCTTGCAGCCCGATCCCATGATATTCTCACAACACAGGTCCTCGGCCTCACTCAGCCAGAATCCTCTCAAGGCACTCGGGCTATCAATAAAACACGGTGCTCAGTCCAAAATAGCATTTTATGCATCAAATGGAGTAAATAAGACTGAGTTTCAAAATTGGTAAAACATAGCATGACTGAGTACAAATCTTAAATTAACGCATTGAGGAAGTAGCAGTAAAAAAACCCTAAGGGTACAAATAACTTGGAGCAAGGCCCAATTACGGCATTCAGCTCAAAACATAGTAATACTTTCTAAAATACAAAATATTATGAAGTTTTCCAGTCAAATACGCAACTTAATAGTCGCTACGGAATGGACCAAGTCACAATCGCCAACGGTGCATGTCACACACTCATCATCTAGCATGTGTGCCACTCCAAAATAGTGAAATGATGTGAAATCCGAGGTTCCATACCCTCAAGACAAGATTTACAATCATTACTTACCTCGACCCGAATGAGAATCTACACCGCGGTGTCCTTGCCGCTCGACTCGTTCTCAAATCGCCACGAATCTATTCAAAATCAGATTCATATCATCAATATACGCTAAAGCAACAAAACCCACGCGAAAATAATAAAATTTCATCTTCCAAAATTGGCCAAACCCGACCCCCAGGCCCACGTCTCGAAATCCGAAAAAAATTACAAAACCAGAATCCTTATCCTCTCACGAGTCCATACATACCAAATTCATCAAAATCTAAACTCGTTTGCCCCCTCAATCACCCAATTCTTAGTCTCAAGTTTAACGCCCTAATCCCCCAATTTTAACCCTTAAATCCCACAAATTTTATGCTCAATCAGTTAAAAACCACCATAGAATCAAGTTTTAGGTTCAAGTAGCTTACCTCCACGAAAATCCCCTTGAATCCTCTTCAAATTGCTCCCAAAAGCTCCAACCCATATGAAACAATGATGAACCATGGCTAAAATTCATGAAGCCAAGAATTTATATGTTCTGCTCTAGGGGTTCCGCGTCCGCGGTTCAAATACCGCATCCGCAGTCCCGCATTTACGACCAAATGTCCGCATACGCGGACTTCACTTAAGACTCCCCGTCCGCACCTACGGGCTCGCAGGTGCGACTTTCCTTCCGCTTCTGTAACAGACCCCAAGCCTGCCAAACTCTACACCTTCGGCACTAAAACCGCATCTACGATGGCTGCACCTGCGATCACCCTTCCGCAGGTGCGGAAAACTAGAAACAGCAGCACACTAGCAGATTTTCCCAAGTTCTAACTCCCCGATGGCCATCTAAAATCATCTCGAGCCCCTCGGGGCCTCAACCAAATATACCAACACCTCACATAACATCACCCAAACTTAGTTGAACCCTCAGAACATTCAAAACAATATCAAAACACCAAATTAACCCAAAATTCAAGCTTAAGGATTTCTAAACTTCCGAAATTCGCCAACGATGCCGAAACCAACCAAACGACGTCCGAATGACTTGAAAATTTGCACACACGTCAAAAATGACACTATGAACCTATTACAACTTTCGTAATTTCATTCCGACCCCTATAGATAATTTTTCACTGCCGATCAGGAATCGCCAAAAAATCCAGTTTCGCCAATTCAAGCCTAATTCTACCACGGACTTCTGAATAACATTACGAACACGCTCCTAAGTACCAAATCACCTAACGAAGCTATTCAAATCATAAAAATCCAATTTTGAGATCATTTACCTATAAGTCAACTTCTGATTGACTTTTCCAACTAATTAACCAACTTAAGAGACTAAGTGTCTCATTTCTCTCCACAACCACTCCGAACCCGAACCAATCAACCTAACACAAGATAAAAGAGCTGAATCACACAAAATGAAGCAGAAATGTGGGAAACGGGGCTAAGACTCTCGGTACGGTCGATCGGGTCGGTACACTTTACTATTAGTTACATATCCTATGAAAACACAATCAACGGTTTTCGGTTCTATCTTTACCCTCTTGGGTTTAGGAACTTGTACTTTTATCAAACTCCCCCACAGTTTAAAATAATTTGAGTTGGGCCTCCTTACTTTCCATTTTTCATATGGAATAGATTATCTTTTGCTATGGGGTACTCGGTTAAGTATTCGTCTAACCGTAAAAAGGACTTCCCCCCATATGTTTTGTGGTAAACTAGAACTTATCAACAAAGCGTTCACTATCTCCTTTAATAATCGATTCTTTCTTTCCGCAATCCCATTGGATTGGATAATGTATGTAAGAGGTTGATGTTTGATGAATAATTCTATACTCTAAAAATATTTCTTCAAAAGGAGATTTGTATTCACTCCCCCTATCACTTCTTATCATTTTAATTTTCTTGTTAATTTGCGTTTCAACTTCATTTTTGTATTTCTTGAATGTATCTATTTCTTCATATTTACTTCTAAGAAATTAAACATAGAAATAGCGAGTTTAATCATCAATAAAAGTTATGAAATACCTCTTTTCACCGCAAGATGGTATTGACTTCATGTCACAAATATATGTGTGAATCAAGTCTAAAGGATTTGAATTCCTTTCAACACACTTATAAGGATGTTTAACATACTTAAATTCCACACATATTTGACATTTTAATTTTTCGCATTCAAACTTAGGCAATACTTCCAAATTAATCATTTTTCGCAAGGTTTTATAATTGACATGTCCCAAACGTATATGTCATAAATCATTTGAGAGTAAGTAAGAAGAAACTGAAATTTTATTATTCTCAATAGCCATTACATTCAGTTTGAAAAACCCCTTAATGAGGTAACATTTTCCAATAAATATTTCATTCTTACTTATTACAACCTTCTCAAATACAAAAACGCACTTAAACCCATTCTTGACAAGAAGTGCAGTAGAGACTAAATTCTTCCTAATTTTAGGAACATGAAGGACGTTGTTCAGAATCACCAACTTGCTAGAAGTCACTTTCGGAAATATCTTGGCAAATCCTTCAATCTTGGCCTTTGGAGAATTTCCCATAGAAAGCGTCTGTTAAAATCCAACGGGAGTATATGTAGCAAACGCTTCTAATAGCACAAACATGGCGAGTGACTCCAGAATCAATCCATCATTCCTTGAGATCTCCTACCAGGTTGCATTCAAAAAGCATAGTACACAAGTCATCAATATCCTCATTCTTTTCAACCATGTTTGCTTGACCCTTCTTCTTGTCTTTCTTTGGAGCACGACAATTTGCAGACTTGTGTCCAGTTTTCCCGAGATTGTAGTAATTTCCTTAAAACCTCTTCTTGCTTTGGTTACTCTTTGGTCCAGAAGGATTCTTTCGCTTTTTTTTTTTGGAGCATCCTCAACAATGTTAGCTCCCGTTATTGTAGAGTTTTCATGAAACTTCTTCTTAGCAGCTTTGTTGTCATCTTCGATCCTCAACCAAACAATGAGATCTTTGAGTGACATCTCTTTGCGTTTGTGTTTCAAGTAATTTTTGAAGTCCTTCCACAAATGAGGCAACCTCTCAATCAACACTGCAATTATGAATGCTTCATTGATGACCAAACCTTCAATAAAATTTATATTAGCAATAATAATATAATTAATACTTTCAATAAATGCATTAATTCGAATTATACCTCTCGAAATTACATCATGAATAATCACTTGCAATTCCTGGACTTGGGTAATAACAGACTTGCTATCTAACATTTTATAGTCCAAAAATTTTGCGGCAATAAATTTCTTCAAACTGGCATCCTCGGTTTTGTATTTCTTTTCAAGCGCAGTCCAGAATTCTTTCGACATCTCCATATTATTATAGATGTTATATAGATTGTCCTCCAGTCCACTAAGAATATAATTTTTGCACAAATAATCAGAATGCTTCCACAGCTTAGTCACGAGGAAGCGTTCATTCTGGAGTTTCATTTCGCACAACTGGAGAATCTTCCTTAATAAACCTCTGAAGGCTAAGGGTAGTAAAATTGAAAAACATCTTTTGTTGCCAGCGCTTAAAATTAATCCCAAAAAAAATTTTCGGGTTATTCTGCCGGAGCCAGAGCCGGTGCCAATGTGGGTGTTGTTCGGCTTGTCGATGCATTAGCAGTCACCATAGGATCAGATTGGTTTTGGTCCCCAGTCATCATTTCTATGAAAAAATGACACAAATAAATATTTAATATACAGTGAAGTTTTTATATCTTCAAACCGAATAAAATTGGAGTAGAAAAATACGTATATTTTAATCTCCAATAGAGTAGAAAATTGCTAGGATTTTAATCTTCAAATGACAGATAACAAAATAAACAGAATATATGTTAAAATATAAAAATGGAGTAGAAAACCACGAAGACTTTAATCTCAAAACTGAGAGTAGAAAAATCACACAGGTTTTAGTCTCCAAAATAGTGTATACAACACAAATATCGAATATAATTAAGTTCTTTAAGCTTGTTAATAATCTGTATTTGTAAACTAATTCTGAAAACAGAGATAACGAAAAATAGAAATGTAGAAAACGGAAATTAATTCGGGCCCACTGAATTTATAGTGTTCCCTTAAGTAACTTAATTCCCTCCTAATACCCGAGGGTTATGATTATTTCCTCCCAGGATAGAATGGATTACACACTAGTGTAGCGGTACCTCAAATCGCAGTGTTTCAACGAACACAAATGGTGGTAACAATCACATTTACTTTGTTTATTTTGTAATAAAACAATGCAGAAAGAAAAAAAATATTTCAGAATTTTCGTAAGAAAAATCTAAAATCTTAGAAAATGGCCTGGTATTTGATGCGTGGCTAGAATTCATGATTTT